>JBBPBX010009065.1:0-10897 GCA_038048925.1 Garcialebias charrua | reverse complement strand
CTGAGGTTACGATCCGTGACTTCATTCAACATCAGCTTAAACTCCCGAGCGAGACGGTAAGGCCCCCAGTATAGCTCTGCGTTGGGCCGAACGCCGCTCCACGCCGTGCGAACGCTGCGGCACAAGCCTTTGAACACGGGCTTTAACGCGCCAAGCTCAAATTTTACGACCGCTTACGCGCGCGTGTTGTCTCACAATAAACTGCCCAACGCCGGACTGTTTTGTCCCTGACTGGGTAGCGATGGAGTCACAATGTTCTGGGAAATGGTCTACCGTGGCTTTCTTGGGATCCTCATTCCCGCTTCCACCACTTACAACTGTTATAAATCCAGTTATAAAACACTCACTAAAAATCTGGGCACAATTTCGTAAATGTTTTAATTTCTCTAGCTTCTCTCTCTATAGCCCTATCATGTCCAACCAACTTTTCAAACCCTCATCTCAGGACTCTGTTTTTAAAGAATGGCAAAGAAGGGGTATAGTACACTTCAATGACTTGTTTCTCAATAACACTTTAGCTTCATTTCACTAACTATGCGAAAAATTTAGTCTTCCCCAGTCCAATTTTTTTAGGCATCTCCAAATACGGCACTTTATTACTCTTCATTTGTCCAGCCTCTCCATTTCAACAGATAGCAGTATTGTTGACACTATTCTTTCTCTAGACCCAAATAAAAAACACTCCATGCTGGTGAAGATTCTCAGTCGTCCAGGACATGATAAATCAAAAAGGCGTTCAATTCAAGATCAACTGGACTTTATTTGTAACAGAAGACTCTTCTGTTACAAATAAAGTCCAGTTGATCTTGAATTGAACGCC
Organism: Garcialebias charrua; assembly: GCA_038048925.1. Classification (NCBI taxonomy): domain Eukaryota; kingdom Metazoa; phylum Chordata; class Actinopteri; order Cyprinodontiformes; family Rivulidae; genus Garcialebias; species Garcialebias charrua. Next base: position 10,077 of record JBBPBX010009065.1, on the reverse strand, counting down.
TTTTTGAAAAAACACTCATTTCATTCATTTACAGTAAACTATTGGATTTGAAGCGTGCTTCCTCAGATAAAATCAAAGCTGCTTGGGAAGAGGATCTTGGCTCCTCTATTTCAGAGGGCTCTTGGACCTCCATACTGAGACTGGTGAGCTCCAGTTCTCTCTGTGCTAGACATTGTCTAATACAATTTAAAGTGGTGCACAGAGCTCACATCTCTAAACTGAAATTGTCCTCTATGTATCCTGATGTCAGCCCATACTGTGTGAGATGCAAACATGCTGAAGCCTCTCTCTCCCATATGTTTTGGTTTTGCCCATCTCTGAACAAATATTGGCGGGAAATCTTTCAGACTTTATCACGTGTACTAGATACACGTCTGAATCCTGACCCACTGATTGCTCTGTTTGGTCTTGTAGAGGGCATGACAAACCTAAATAAAAACCAACAACACGTAATATCGTTCACCTCTCTCCTGGCCAGACGAGCTATTTTGCTAAGGTGGAAAGAACCGTCTCCACCCATTCACGCTCAGTGGTTGGCTGACATCATGTCCTGTTTGAAGCTGGAGAAAATAAGATTCACACTCCAACAGAAAGAGGGTAAATTTGAGAATGTTTGGGGACCTTTCCTGAATTTATTCCAGTCTCTTTGACAACGCTACTCATTCAGGTTAATGCAGTCTCTTGGCTATTTTACCTTTTATTTATTATTTCCCTTTCCTTATGGCAGTGATTGGGTAGGGATTATTTTTTTTATTTATTTTTTTCCTTTGGTGTGGATTATGGTGTACATGTTGCAGCTCAGATTGACTCGGTTTGATGGTGTCTTCACCAATGGTTACATAAAGATGTTTCATTGTCATCTTTGCTGTTTAATGATGTTGTGGTTTTTTTTGTTGGAGAGAAAAAAAGAAAAATTCAATAAAAAGATCTTGAATTTGAAAAAATGTAACGAGTCCATATATATACTGTAGTTCAGATAAATTTACATCGCCCACGCCAACATAAATACTGTTTATTATTGTTAAACTGTTATATTTTGCAGCGTGACACGTGAAATGTCAGACTGTCCGCGCATGCGGGCTGCGCGCATGTGGTTGACACAAAAGCTCCACGGGAGATGTTTACATTATCAGCGGGGGGTCAGCGAAAAACTTCCACCTTGAGAGCAGGGTCAGAAAAGTATCGGAGTCAAAGAGGGGGGCCAGCAGCGTCGTGTAGGCGATAAGCAAAGTCGCAAAGAGAAAGTAGCGGTTACACTCAAAATACGCGCCGTGTAAACTGGCCCTAGTCCCTCCAGCGTGTCCTGGGTCTTCCTCTGGGTCTCCTCCCGGTGGGACATGCCCGGAACACCTCACCAGGGAGGCGTCCAGGAGGCATCCTAACCAGATGCCCGAGCCACCTCAACTGGCTCCTCTCGATGTGGAGAAGCAACGGCTCTACTCAGAGTCCCTCCCGGATGACTGAGCTTCTCACCCTATCTCTAAGGGAGAGTCCACACACCCTGCGGAGAAAACTCATTTCAGCCGCTTGTATCCGAGATCTCGTTCTTTTGGTCATAACTAATGGATTAATGGAACAAATAACTACTGCTGTCGATCAAAAACAACACTGTATCAGTATCTTTGTTGATTTAAAAAAAGCATTCGATACTATTGATCACACAATACTCCTTGAAAAACTGAACAAATATGGTATTAGAGGACCAGCATTACAGTGGGTATCTAGCTACTTAAAAAATAGGAAACAATTTGTACAAATAAATGATGTAAGATCTGACCTCTGTAATATCACATGTGGAGTTCCCCAAGGTTCTGTACTTGGACCAAAGCTTTTTATTTTATATGTGAATGACTTGGTAAATGTGTCAGGACTCCTTAAATGTGTACTTTTCGCAGATGATACCACTTTTTTCTGTTCAGGTGAAGATATAGAACAAATGTTAGAATTGATAAAGACAGAATTTGTAAAGATACAAACTTGGTTTAAAATAAATAAATTATCATTAAATCTAGAGAAAACTAATTACATGATATTCGGTAATAGAAAGAAAACTGTTGATGTTCCACTCAAAATTGAGGATGTTGAGATTTGTAGAGTGAGTGAGGTGAAGTTTTTGGGTGTTATCATTGATGACAAACTGACATGGAAACAACACATAAATTCTGTAAGAATAAAAATAGCTAAATCGATAGCAGTACTGTACAAAGTCAGAGACCTATTGAATGATAAAGCTCTGTATTTGTTGTATAACACAATCATTGTTCCACACTTAATCTATTGTATTGATGTTTGGGGGAATGCGTGTAAAACAATCACAAAGCCTATTTTTGTATTACAGAAAAGAGCTGTAAGAATTATCACTAGAAAGCATTACCGTCATCCATCAAGTACATTATTTTATCAACTAAAATTACTGAAGTTCCATGATTTGGTAGACTATAATATTTTATCAGTTATGTATAGAGCTCAAAATAATGCATTACCTTTAAATATCCAAATGCACTTTGTTAAAAGACAAAGTTGTTATAATCTTAAGGGAACAGAGTTGTTTGTAAAACCACAATTCAGAACCAGTTTGAAGGGACGTTCTACCTCAATCCAGGGAATTAGATTATGGAATGGCTTGGAGAATGTAGTTAAAAATGCCAAGTCAATGTTTACATTTAAAAAAATGATCAAAACAAATATGTTAAAAAAATATATGTGAAATAACGTAATGTGTATTGCATTAGTTAGAAAATTAGAAAGTGTTAGTCATTTTGTACTGTATTAGTATTAGTTAGAAAACTAGAAAGAGTTAGTCATTTTGTACTGTATTAGTATTAGTTAGAAAATTAGAAAGAGTTAGTCATTTTGTACTGTTGGTTGAAGAATATTATTGTTTAACCTGATTGTTGGAAAAAGTTGGTTGAAGATTATTATTGTTTACATGGTTTGACTACTGTTGTTTAATCTGATTGTTGGAGATAAGGGGCAGATATAATAAGATTTATTCTTCTTTCTGCCACCTTTCATTTTTTTACATTTTGTACACTATCATTATGAGATTGCCTTGTATTGTTTCTTTTGTAAAAAAATGAACAAATTTAATAAACATAAACATAAACATAAACATAACCAAGCTCATGACCATAGATGAGGGTGGGAACGTAGATCGATCGGTAAATTGAGAGCTTTGCCTTTTGACTCAGCTCTCTCTTCACCACGACAGACCGGTACAGCGCCCGCTTCACTGCGGACGCTGCACCTATCCGCCTATCGATCTCACGCTCCAGTTTTCCCTCATTCGTGAACAAGACCCCGAGATACTTAAACTCCTCCACTTGGGGCAGGACCTCCTCCCCGACCCGGAGAAGGCATGCTACCCTTTTCCGGCTCAAGACCATGGCCTCGGATTTGGAGGAACTGATCCTCATCCCGGCCGCATCACATTCAGCTGCAAACCGCTCCAGCGAAAGCTGTAGATCACGATCTGATGAAGCCAATAGGACCACATCATCTGCAAAAAACAGAGAAGCGATTCTAAGGCCACCAAAACGGATCCTCTCAACACCTTGGCTGCGCCTAGAAATTCTGTCCATAAAAGTTATGAACAGAATCGGTGACAAAGGGCAACCTTGGCGGAGTCCAACTCTCACCGGAAACGAGCCTGACTTACTGCCAGCGATGCGGACCATGCTCTGACACCGGTCGTACAGGGACCTAACAGCCCATATCAAAGGGCCTGGTACCCCATACTCCCGGAGTACCCCCCACAGAACCCCCCGAGGGACGCGGTCGAATGCCTTCTCCAAGTCCACAAAGCACATGTAAACTGGTTGGGCAAACTCCCACGCACCCTCCAGGACCCTGCTGAGGGTGTAGAGCTGGTCTAGTGTTCCACGACCAGGACGAAAACCACACTGCTCCTCCTGAATCCGAGGTTCGACTATCCGACGGACCCTCCTCTCCAGAACCCCTGAATAGACCTTACCAGGGAGGCTTAAGAGTGTGATCCCCCTATAGTTGGAACACACCCTACGGTCCCCCTTTTTGAATAGGGGAACCACCACCCCAGTCTGCCAATCCAAGGGAACTGCCCCCGATGTCCACGCGATATTGCAGAGTCGCGTAAGCCAACACAACCCCACAACATCCAGAGCCCTAAGGAACTCAGGACGAATCTCATCCACCCCCGGAGCCCTGCCACCACGGAGCTTTTTAACCACCTTGGCGACCTCAGCACCAGAGATTGGAGAGCCCGACCCAAAATCCCCAGGCTCCGCTTCCTCAGTGGAAGACGTGCCAGTAGGATTGAGGAGGTCTTCGAAGTATTCCGCCCACCGACTCACAACATCCCGAGTTGAGGTCAACAGCACGCCATCCCCACCATAAATGGTGTTGGTCGCGTACCGCTTTCCCCCCCTGAGACGCCGGATGGTGGACCAGAATCGCCTCGAAGCCGTACGGAAGTCATTCTCCATGGCCTCTCCGAACTCCTCCCACGCCCGAGTTTTTGCCTCAGCAACCACCCGAGCCGCATGCCGCTTGGACTGCCGGTACCTATCTGCTGCTTCCGGGGTCCCACAGGCCAAAAAGGCCCAATAGGACTCCTTCTTCAGCTTGACAGCATCCCTCACCGCCGGTGTCCACCACCGGGTTCGAGGGTTGCCACCACGACAGGCACCAACAACCTTGCGGCCACAACTCTGATAAGCTGCCTCGACAATAGAGGCGCGGAACATGGCCCACTCGGGCTCAATGTCCCCCGCCTCCCTCGGAACGTGTTCAAAGCTCTCCCGGAGGTGGGAGTTAAAGCTCCGTCTTACGGGAGACTCTGCCAGACGTTCCCAGCAGACCCTCACAATACGTTTGGGCCTGCCAGGTCTGACCGGCATCCTCCCCCACCATCGGAGCCAACTCATCACCAGGTAGTGGTCAGTTGACAGCTCCGCCCCTCTCTTCACCCGAGTGTCCAAGACATGCGGCCGCAGATCAGATGAGACAACAACAAAGTCGATCATCGAGCTGCGACCTAGGGTGTCCTGGTGCCAAGAGCACATATGGACACCCTTATGCCTGAACATGGTGTTCGTTATGGACAATCCATGACGAGCACAGAAGTCCAACAACAGAACACCACTCGGGTTCAGATCAGGGGGGCCGTTCCTCCCAACCACACCCCTCCAGGTCTCACTGTCATTGCCCACGTGAGCGTTGAAGTCCCCCAGCAGAACAAGGGAGTCCCCAGGAGGCGCACCCTCCAATACCCCCTCCAAGGACTCCAAAAAGGGTGGGTAATCTGCGCTGCCGTTTGGCGCATAGGCACAAACAACAGTCAGAGCCCGTCCCCCCACACGTAAGCGAAGGGAGGCTACCCTCTCGTTCACCGGGGTGAACCCCAACTAGGGCTGGGCTATATGAGGAAAATATTATATCGCAATATTTTTTGGCTATATCACGATACACGATATATATCGCGATATCTCCAAAATCAATGAAAAAATGATTCAAAATTGATTAAAAAATGTCAACACTAAATTTGAACAAAGTTAAATATTTTATTTTAACCATCAATTGCAAACATAAAAAGTACTTCAAGCAAAAAGGAAGAATAAATAATTTAAACTTAAAAAAGGTGCTCTTGTGCTTTTAACATTAAAAAAATATTAAATCAAAACATTTAAGGCCTTTAAAATACAAAAACAAAAGTGTAAACAGTGGCCATAAAATGTACTGACCCAGAACAGTCACAGGTAACAACTCTCAACTATTTGCATGTGCTAGTAATTTTTAACAACAAAACACAAAATGTGCAAGTTCAGGCAATGTCTGCAAAACCTCTGAACAAGAACAGATTTATCACAGTGAGCCTCTGTGTACTGTATCCGGTTTTATTGTGAAAGGGTCAGGGGGTTGTTTCCGGGTTCACGAAGACGTTCTCTAAGTTGCTCTACAAAGTGTCGCATTGAATCCTTGTGTAAAAACACGACAGCCTCCACTCAGAAACGTGAACAGAGAGGTGGAGACATTATTAAATCAGCAGTTTATCATATACGCTAAAGACACGGTCAGTCTCAGCTGTGGAAGAAGACGGCTAACGCGTTAGCCATCTTGTTAGCCGCTAAGGACCGTATCTTTAGCGATAATGATAAAATGCTGATTTATTAATGTCTCCACCTCTCTCTGCGGTGCACGCACGACTAAATGAGCTCAGACCCGTGGTTTGTTTTAATGAAGCAGCAGCTGGAAAAACACTTGGTTCTGCCGTTCATGCTCCACTCCGCTGTTTAAATGGTGAAAAAGATTCGTAGTTCCGACCTTTCTTCGGGACTATTTTCAGCATCGTCTACAAAAACATTTTTTATGCCCTCATCTGACAATTTAATCCAAACTAGCTCAGAACATTGTTTTCCCCCCTCAGCAGCGTGCAGCGCTCTTCATATCTGCCGTGTTTACATGTTGTGCTGAAAGTCTCGCGCGCGGCTCCGTCCTCCTGCAGCCTGCAGGAAGGAGGGGGGCGAGTGGGGGCCCGCGCGACAGCAGGAGGATCCTCGATATAGACGATATAGCCCTTTTAACCATCGTACATTTAAAATATCGCGATACATCGAGTATATTCGATATATCGCCCACCCCTAACCCCAACGTACAGGCACCAAGATGGGGGGCAACGAGTATGCCCACTCCTGCTCGGCGCCTCTCACCAGGGGCAACTCCAGAGTGGAAGAGTGTCCAACCCCTCTCAAGGAAACTGGTTCCAGAGCCAGAGCCATGCGTTGAGGTGAGTCCGACTATTTCTAGCCGGAACCTCTCAACCTCACACACTAGCTCAGGCTCCTTCCCCACCAGAGAGGTGACATTCCATGTCCCAATGGCCAGCTTCTGTAGCCGAGGATCAGACCGCCAGGGTCCCCGCCCTCGGCCACCACCCATTCCACAATGCACCCGACCCCTTTGGCCCCTCCCACAGGTGGTGAGCCCATGGGAAGGGGGACCCACGTCTCCTCTTCGGGCTGTGCCCGGCCGAGCTCCATGGGTAAAAGCCCGGCCACCAGGCGCTCGCCAACGTGCCCCTCCTCCGGGCCTGGCTCCAGAGTGGGGCCCCGGTGACCCGCGTCCGGGCGAGGGAACATTGTTTCCAGTGATTTGACTCATCATAAGGGGTCTTTGGGCTGCACTTTGTCTGGTCCCTCACCTAGGACCTGTCTGCCTTGGGTGACCCTACTAGGGGCATGAAGCCCCTGACAGCATAGCTCCTAGGATCATTGGGACACTCAAACCCCTCCACCACGGTAAGGTGGCAGCCCAGGGGAGGGGAAAAACGGTCATATCTGAGCCAATAATTGGTCTAAGAATATATATATATATAATCAGGCAAAAAAACGTGACCTATAGTCCGGAAAATACGGTACAGTATATGACTAACCGACAGAACACCACCTGTTCATTGGGTACAGATAATATTTAAACAGGCAGTTGAGTGTCACCAATGATGGCATGTTGTGTTACAAATAAAACAAAAACAAAAACAAAAAAAGTCAAGTGCACCCCTAAAGTCATTGTGATAAATTATGTCATATTAATTTAATTATCTTAGCCATAGGAGTGAGTTTAAAAACAGGATGATGCAGATATGGACTAGTTGAATGATGTGTCTCTAAAATATCAATAATTTAAACAAATGTTTAATCCATCCAGAGAACCTAACTTTATTTTGTTAGATATATCTAAAAGAATTATTGAATCAAGTGTTTACTTATGAAGATAAACGTAGATGTTTAACAACCCGTTAAAATACACCAGAATGCAGGAAATGGCATTTACTTTACTCAAAATTTTCTAGGGAAGTACTTTTTGTGCGTTCAAAATATTTTACTGATATCACTGATAATGTATCTTTATCACCTGATAGTAATGATATTAATGATATTGACTTCAACTAAATAAAATAAATAAATAAGTTCAAAATGACAGAAATCCATCGCGGGGACGGAAAACTTTAATCCGTGAAACTACAACTAAAATCATCACTGAAAAGCAGAAATGTTTACCGTATTCGCCGGTGTATTATACGCAGTATTTTTGCTCATTTGAATGTCCAGCGTATTAATCACAGAAGAGTATTATTTATGGATTTTTTCCCATATTTTTAGACTCATTTTTCGCTCTGATTCTTCGTTTTTCATTTTTGGAGAAAATGGTGCAGTACCAGTTTCGGCCGCTATACGGGCGCTGTAGGCAGCAGCCAGCAGAGGACTCGGAGAGTGAAGAGGAAGAGGGGCCACTTCCAGAAGTTTCTACTTGCTGGCTGTGTCTCAATTCAGGGGCTGCATCCTCAGGAGTGCGCATTTGTCGGCCGCATACGTCATTGCCCCGCGCGGAGGACTGTCCCAATTCGAAGACTCCTCCTCATGCGGCCGAGGAATGCGGCCTACTTCCTGCCGAAATCGAAGGATGCATCCGTGGAACCTTCAAGACGGAGGCTATCCCAGAATTCATAGCGCCAGCAGAGATTTCGCGGGGGGGGGACTTTCTGCGTGCAGGGTCGGGGCTGCTGCGTGTTGTTGAGTCATCAGCTCGTTTTAACAACAACCTCAGCGCGAATATTCATTCAACCTTTATTTAGTCATCTCAAACAACCTCAGCTCGAATATATCTCATTAAAATTTAACTACAGAAACGACAAAAAAAATGTGTTAGCTGAATATACAGTATATTAGTGTTTCTGAGTTTACTGTTTTTGAAGAACTGATTACAAATCAGATTATTTTACACGTGCGTAGCAAGGATTTTCTGAGGGGCAATCTTTTAAAACCCAGAGTGGACCTACGAAATGCAAGTTGTCCAGTAGCTCAGTTGGTAAATCAACCTGCGATTGGTGCAGAGATACTTTTCTCGAAGCTGGTTCGAATCTCACTCGGTACGGTTAAAACTTATTTTACGTTTGTCTTTTATTGGATAAAAAAAAAGGAGTTTCACAAACTCCTTCCTTTTAATCTCAGTCCTCATTTTTTTATCCAATAAAAGACAAACGTAAAATAAGTTTTAACCGTACCGAGTGAGATTCGAACCAGCTTCGAGAAAAGTATCTCTGCACCAATCGCAGGTTGATTTACCAACTGAGCTACTGGACAACTTGCATTTCGTAGGTCCACTCTGGGTTTTAACAGATCGCCCCTTATAAGCTGATTTGTAATCAGTTCTTAACAAACAGTAAACTCAGAAACACTAATATATATACATGTATTCAGCTAACTAATATATTTTAGCGGCGTCCCTTCTCTTTCCACACACACAAAGCGCGCACACAAGAACTTCCCACCCACTTCAAGAGAACGCCCCACCCACTTCAAGGCCGGCAAACCTGAAGGCTAGACCGTCCCATTTCAGCAGTTTCGCTCAGCCCACCCGGTCTTGTGAGTGCGTGGCCTACTCGGCCCAGCTAGGCTGGGTCCTCATGAGGACGCAGCCCCTGAATTGAGACACACACAGCCATTGTGTCCGAAAAAAGCCTCCTTTGGTCGGACTGATGACTCTGTCGCTGCCCGCTCCCTGCTGTGGATGTAGCTGTTTTTGTTTGCAAGATACCACTCATAAACCACACCGCGGATTTTTAAATCCAGCTGATTTCACATTTGGTTCAGCTCAGGAGCCCGTCTGCTATAGTGAGGTAAGAAATAAAGGATCCACATACCGTAGGTGCTTGTGTGAAATTTCAATTCTGTTTGTTTTTATTGCTGCACAACAACTTGTTTTATTATAGTTCATGAAAATATACAGTACTGTGGAAAATGTTTAAACTCTTAAACAGTTTTAATTATAATGTATGTCTGTTCAGTCCAATATTCATTTTTAATCCACAATCCCATATATTTTGTGTGATAAAGAAGCATCATCATCTATGATCTCAACATTAATTTGTCAGTCTGGCTTTATTGAAGAAAGAAAACCAAGTGAAACTGATAAACTGTGGCACATACATACATACATACAGACAGACATACATACAGACAGACAGACAGACAGACAGACAGACAGACAGACAGACAGACAGACAGACAGACAGACAGACAGACAGACAGACAGACAGACAGA
>JBBPBX010009064.1:0-60942 GCA_038048925.1 Garcialebias charrua | reverse complement strand
TTTAGCGCAACGTTTGTCACCTTTTTCATCCCTTCTGAGTTTGCAGGTATGAAATATGTTTTTGTGTTTTTTCTGAAAATTTATATCTTTTGTGTTTCGAGGATGTTGAGGACAACCAGGAGGCAATGCAGCAGAATATCCTAGGAGACTTTTCCAATAAGAAGGAAGGTGCAGTACCTACAGTTGGACTTGAAAAGGTTGGAACACTGAAGGAGTCGAAGTGCTTCATAACCTTGGTAACATTGCAAATGCAGTCGCCATTTTGTTGGCCTCATTTACTCACTGGACTTGAGCTACCCCACAAAACTCAAGTACACATTTGAGGTTTTGCAAAAAAAAAAATGGAACTGGATGGAAAATGTCTCTCAACAAAAGCACAAGTGCTAAAAAACAAGCTGAATGAATGAATCGTTCAGACAAGACATTGAAGGAAAACAGAGAAACACTAAAAAAACTTGAACTTGAAATGGCACTGCAGAACACTTAACAAGGGTTTTAATCCCCAACCATCAACAGAACTGGAATGTTTTGGATCCATACATTGAGCTTTGGAAGTTATGTCTGAATAATATAACAATTTAAATTTTTATACTGTATACAATATTTTACATAAACAACACATGCTGTATGGATTGTTTATTAAAAATATTGTATACAGTAATGTATTTAAATTTAAATTGTTTATTTAAGAAGGGAGTCTGTGATAAACGAGGAAACTAACAAACATAGTTTGTTAGTTTGTGTGTGTTTGTCTTTTTTTTAAAGTAAAGACTAATTTCAATTATTTTCAGAAATGCTGTCTTGAATCAGTTTGTAGATGTTGAACAACACTATGCAAAACATTAAAATTTCTTTGTTTAAAAGAGCATTTCTTGTAGTTTGTTTTGGGCATGTTTTATGTTTGAGTTTTCTGTTAAATTAGTTCTATTCTATTCACATAATACAGTAAATGTTTACTCAGCAGAGGTAAAAGGTACCGTATTCGTCGGCGTATAAGTCGCACCGGAGTATAAGTCGCACCAACCTAATTATGCCCAATTAAATGGAAAAATCAACGTATAAGTCGCATCGGCCTATAAGTCGCACCGGCCTATAGGTCGCACCTCACGTGAACTGGTGTTTTGCCCAAAATGGACTGGCTGCCAAATTGTTTGGAAGGACTTTTGACAAGATTATCACATAAAAACTACAGTATTTTGTTTGATGTGTCTTAGTTGAACTTTTCATTAATAAATGAACATTATTTTGGACTGGCTGCCAAATTGTTTGGAAGGACTTTTGACAAGATTATCACATAAAAACTACAGTATTTTGTTTGATGTGTCTTAGTTGAACTTTTCATTAATAAATGAACATTATTTTGGACTGGCTGCCAAATTGTTTGGAAGGACTTTTGACAAGATTATCACATAAAAACTACAGTATTTTGTTTGATGTGTCTTAGTTGAACTTTTCATTAATAAATGAACATTATTTTGGACTGGCTGCCAAATTGTTTGGAAGGACTTTTGACAAGATTATCACATAAAAACTACAGTATTTTGTTTGATGTGTCTTAGTTGAACTTTTCATTAATAAATGAACATAATTTTTGTATATTTTGTGTCTTTCATCATTTATCTTTAAAGATAAACACATAAAAATATATTTTTATTAGCTGACATTACAGTAAAAAACGTGTCTCAGTTTAAAATGATGACAGAAACAGATACTGTATTTATTTTATGGTTTTTATTTATTTATTCAAAACCATTGAAGTCTTCATCTTCTGTGTCACTGCACCATTTTTGGACCAGGCAGATGTCAACAGTGTAGGTACTGTAAAGGGTTTCTTAGCGCCCATAGCGGCCGAAACTGGTACTGCACCATTTTTGGAGTTTTTGACCAAAGTCAAATTATGACCAAAATATTGGAAAAATCGACGTATAAGTCGCACCGGCCTATAAGTCGCAGGGCTTAGAAATGTAGGCAAAAAGGTGCGACTTATACGCCAGAGAATACGGTAATACCTGTACCTTGACCAAAATACATTTTTCATCTTATTTTGTTCACTTCTGCTTAGTTGAGAAAGTCCCAATTGTTTCTTCAGGACTAAGGCATTACCATCTGGTTCCCACTGAAAACCCATTCAGGTCCCGTTAAACCCATGTGGGTTAACACATATGGGCCCACCATAAAAAAATGTAGACAAACTCACATGTTACCCATATTCTAGCCCAGTTGGGACATCATTAAGGCACAAGTAAATATTCATGAAAGTACACGCTTTAAGTTAATGATCTATGTCCAACTAAAAGCCCAGTCAGGGCCCGTTAAAATCTATCTAGGCAAACCCATGTGGGGCCACCATGGAAACTGCACTTGTTACCTATATTTTAGCCCAGCTGGGACCCCATTAAGACCCAATGTTCTTGAAAGTACACACATGGGTCTTACATGGGCCTCATGTAAGTTAACCATCTGGGTCTTACTGAAGCTTTCAGTGGGACCCAGATGTTTAACTTAAATGAGACCCCTGTAAAACCCATGTGTGTGCCTTGAAGAATATCTACCTGGGACTAAACTGGGTCCCAACTGGGCTAAAAATATGGGTAACAAGTGGGTTTGTCCATGGTGGCCCCACATGGGTTTGCCCAGATAGATTTTAATGGGCCCTGACTGGGCTTTCAGTGGGACCCAGATGGTTAACTTATGCCCCTTTTCCACTACCGGCCCAGAGCGGCCCAGTCTGGTCCGGTCTGGTCCAGTTAGGATCGGCTCACATGCACGGTTTTGTTTCCATTCACTTACTGCAGCCCTTCTGTGGGCGGGGTGTAGAATCTCACTCGTCCTACCACGTGGTGGCGGTAGTGTTACCTCAAGCTATTTACTAGCCACCACTAAACGTTAGAAGAAGAACACCCTGCAGAACCTTGTCTCACCACCTGTTGGCGGTAATGTCCCTTGAGCTATTTAATGCTCTGATCTTACTTTATAGACTTTTCAGCTTGTTTTAAACCCCTGTGTTTTCCATTTTGTTTCTTTATAATAAAGATTATTCTCATATATGCACAAGGTTCCTGTTAACATTGCTTAACACATTGATCACACTGCCCTGTAATCAGTTAAACTATTTTTACAGTAAGGTAATATTAAATGTTTGTATTTCATTAAATTTAAACGGTAATATTTTGTCAGGGCTAATTCAAAGTCAAATGCAAATGGATAATTTGGTTTAAACTGTCCCATAAACATTAAAAGCATGTTTCTTTAAACGTAAAAACAAAGTATTAATAATTAAATGTTTGTTGATCAGGAAACTCGTTTGGGCATCCAAGAACAGCTTCATCGGGGTTGATGGCGACGTCTGTGCATCCTTGGAAAAGCTGCTGCACCCACAACCCGACATCAGGATGGATGGATGGATGGATGGATGGATGGATGGGTTCATGTTGACATCTGTGCATCCTGGCAAAAGCTGCTGCACTACTCATGACACGACAACAGGAAGGATGGATGGATGGATGGATGGATGGATGGTGGCTGTTCAAATCTAATAATCTTTTTCTTATGATTCTTTAAAGGTCAAATGCAAATGGAAAATATTGAATGGTAAATGGTAAATGGAGCTTATTTATATAGCGCTTTCCAGCCCCCTGTGAGGAGCCCCAAAGCGCTTTACAATACCAGCCATCCACCCATTCATTCAGACATTCATACACCGGTAGTGGTAGCCTGCCTTGCAAGGCGCCATCCAGACCTACCGGGAGCAACTCGGGGTTAAGTGTCTTGCCCAGGGACACACAACACATGGTGGGCGGATGCGGGATTCGAACCTCCAACCTTCCGATCAGGGGTCGACTGCCATTACCACTACACCACGGTCGCCCACAATAATATTGTGTAATATTCTTAACTTCCAGTATGTTTTTAAACAAACACTATACTGTACACACTTAACATTGTAAAATATGTTTAGGAAATTATTGTTCAATGACACCACTTAAGAAAAAAAAGTTTATTATGAAAACTAAGAAGTGAAAAAAGCACAAAAATAAATACTGCATCCACCTAAATGATTTTTTTCCTGTTGTCTCATGTGCTTCCTCCAGAAGACACAAGTTGATAAATTCTGGTGTTGACTTCTTCGTCTTAACTGTAAAAAAAAAGAAAAACATGGTTACCGGTAATTCAGTCTAGAAACTGTTTTATATGTAGATATATTTTATAAGATATATGTAAGATATATATACATATATCAAATATCTCAGAAACCACAAAGCAGATATTTTTCAAACCAACAAAGTGTAATCACAACATGTTTATGTGCATACTGTAAGCTGTTGGAGTTATTTGAATTAAAATTCGATTTTTTAATAATTTATTTTCGAAGCACATGTGATAGGTTTGGAATTAGTCAAAACAAATCAATTTAAATCCAGATTTGACCACAACGTGACATTATTAAGGACTTGTTAACCTGAGGAACCCTCGTGGTATAAAGCAGCTATGAAATATATTTTTTAAGCTTTTATTTAGCTACATTTAAAACAAAGAACGCCGATCGACCCCACCCGCGCGTGCATGTGATGTGCATGTGTCGACCTACTTTGTTAAATCCAGCTGATTTGACCACAACGTGAAATTATTAAGGAACTGTTAAGCTCAAGCACCCTCTTGATATAACGTCAGCTATGAACTATATTTTTTAAAGCGTTTATTTAGCTACATTATAGAAATAAAGACGGCTCACGTGCGCGCGCGCGTGCACGTGGCGAAACTACTTTTTTAAATCCTGCCGTTTTGACAACAACGTGGAATTATTAAGGAATAGTTCGGCTTAAGACACATGTGTGCTGTAATTTTTAATACAAATAATTGTTTTTACCATGTTAATCTTGTAAAGTCCTTCGGTGTTTGCTCCCTCACGGCAGCCACTTCCTCAAACTCAGTCCAGCCTCCTCCTCACGGTTCGGGGCCAGCCGGCCTCGGACCTGCTCTGAGATGAGTCCGGAATCTTGGCGCGGCGCCGCGCATCTGTTAGGTGGAAATGCTCTCCAACGCGCGCTTGGCACGCAAATATGACGTCACATCCGAGCCGGGCCACCAAGTGGAAAAGGGGCATTAAATGAGACCCATGTGAAACCCATGTGTGTGCCTTGAAGAATATCTACCTGGGACTAAAGTGGGTCCCAAATGGGCTAAAAATATGGGTAATAAGTGGGTTTGTCCACGGTTTCCATGGTGGCCCCACATGGGTTTGCCCAGATAGATTTTAATGGGCCCTGACTGGGCTCTCAGTGGGACCCAGATGGTTAACTTAAATGAGACCCATGTAAAACCCATGTGTGTGCCTTGAAGAATATCTACCTGGGACTAAAATGGGTCCCAACTGGGCTAAAAATATGGGTAATAAGTGGGTTTGTCCATGGTGGCCCCACATGGGTTTGCCCAGATAGATTTTAATGGGCCCTGACTGGGCTTTCAGTGGGACCCAGATGGTTAACTTACATGAGGCCCATTAAAGACCCATGTGTCTTCTCTACTGATAATTCACCTGGGCCCCAGTCAGGACCCATTAAAATCTATCTGGGCAAGCCCATGTGGGGCCACCATGGAAACTGTGGACAAACCCACTTATTACCCATATTTTTAGCCCAGTTGGGACCCAGTTTAGTCCCAGGTAGATATTCTTCAAGGCACACACATGGGTTTTACATGGGTCTCAATTAAGTTAAACATCTGGGTCCCACTGAAAGCCCAGTTAGGGCCCATTAAACTCTATCTGGGCAAACCCATGTGGGGCCACCATGGAAACCGTGGACAAAACCTTTTGGGACCCATGTTTTTTGCACATATGTATACCATATGGGGCCCACCTGGGCATGCTGGCTGGGCTACAGTGACCACCTGAACTGGATGAGTTCAAACTACCATATGTAAAAAATGCATGAACTTGAAGGAAGCTAAACAGAATGTTTGTCTTTATTACCCAAACTAACATTTGATACATCCATCCATCCATCCATTTTCGTCCGCTTATCCGGGGTCGGGTCGCGGGGGTAGCAGCCTAAGTAGGGAGGCCCAGACTTCCCTCTCCCCAGCCACATGGAGCAGCTCCTCTGGGGGAATCCCAAGGCGTTCCCAGGCCAGCCGAGAAACATAGTCCCTCCAGCGTGTCCTGGGTCTTCCTCTGGGTCTCCTCCCGGTGGGACATGCCCGGAACACCTCACCAGGGAGGCGTCCAGGAGGCATCCTAACCAGATGCCCGAGCCACCTCAACTGGCTCCTCTCGATGTGGAGAAGCAGCGGCTCTACTCCGAGTCCCTCCCGGATGACTGAGCTTCTCACCCTATCTCTAAGGGAGAGTCCAGACACCCTGCGGAGAAAACTCATTTCAGCCGCTTGTATCCGAGATCTCGTTCTTTCGGTCACAACCCAAAGCTCATGACCATAGATGAGGGTGGGAACGTAGATCGATCGGTAAATTGAGAGCTTTGCCTTTCGACTCAGCTCTCTCTTCACCACGACAGACCGGTACAGAGCCCGCTTCACTGCGGATGCTGCACCTATCCGCCTATCGATCTCACGCTCCAGTTTTCCCTCATTTGATACATTTGTTAATAAAACATTACATTGAAATCCTTCCTCTGTTGCTTTAATAACCTCACAAGCCCAACAAATAGCCTAAACAACAACACAACAAAGAAAACATTGCATTGAAATACCCTGATGCATCCTCAATAATCCAGGTAGAAAAATCTAAAAAAGCTAAGTCTGGTCCTCTGGACATTCAAAAAATAAAACAAAGCAAAAAAACTGTAGAAACGTTTCGTCTTTCGTCCGAAAGACTTCCTCAGTCTGAGCTGCTGTATTCAGCTCAGTCTTATAAATAGCACCCTCTCACAGTGGATCAACCAGTTGGCTGATGACAGCCGAAACCAGCTGCTCACATGATCAAGGAGGACCATCAGCCTAACGATGGATCGTTAGCACCCTGATGGTTGTTTGCTATTCACAGAGGGCTGAGTGATACTAGCAATAACAGCATTGTAAGAGGGGGACAGTTGAACCCGGAGGCCTCCACCTCTGTTTAATGATGGACAGTTTCTTTTCACAAAGATGGCCTCCTTTACTCCTCTCTCAAACCATCGTTCCTCTCTATCAAGGATGTGAACATCTTCATCCCTGAAAGAGTGACCGCTGGCCTGGAGATGAGCGTAGACCGCAGAGTCCAGGACTCTCCTCACGGAGAGAACGGCACCATACAACAACCCTTACTAGGTAAGAAGCAGCAACAATCGTGTTTAACATAATGTCAATATTAATTTTGTTTTTTATTTATTGTTTTCCTGTAAAACACCATACATGTAGTAAAATTACATTCTCATTTATTCAATTGCGTTTTAATGTTAATACTTATTATTCATTTACTACTTTAACTTTCATGTATGAAGTTTATAAATGATATTATTCAGTGTATTGTTGTTTTTTAAAGATAAAAGCAAATGATAATGATGTTTAGAGGAGATTATAATAACAATTTTTTGTTGTTTGTCAGATGGGGATGTGAAAACAGCCAGCCAGACATATGAAGCCATCGCTGAACTGCAGCATCAGGAGCATCTCCTGCACCTGCTGTGGCAATAGTGGTTTGAAAATAAAATGTCCACATTGTGCCAAAAATGCTGGAGTCCTCTGTGCCTCAGTTTAAAAAAAAATTCTGCATTGACACAAATGGGTCCGATGAACTAAGCAGAGGTCACACACGTTCAAGCTCAGATGTTTGTGATGGAGCAGGAGTACTGTGATTTCATGGTTTGGTCTGGGTCAGATGACTTTATTCAGAGGATTGTGTGTGATGGTGAGTTCTTTACAGAAACAGTGAAAAATGTAGAAATGTTCTACAGGTCAGCATTTTTACCTGAGCTATTGGCCAAATTTTACTTTTAATTATTGTTACATGTTTTGGAGCACTCAAACTAACACAGGATTAAACACATGGTTAAGGTTCCAGTGATGCAATTTTAAGATTATATTTCATACATAACTGCAGATTTAGTAATATGTTTTCTGTTTCTACACCTAGTTTTTAAAGGTGAAGGGGTGAGTTGAATTGTCTCCCTCCTCCCTAGCAGGCACCATTCACATAAAGGGAGCTAGCTCCGTTTATGTGAAAGGGAGACAATTCCTCTCACTCATTCATCTTTAAAAACTGTTAGGATAGGCTAAGTGCTTGGTGACTGTACAGTACTGTACATCTATTTATTTATACAAAATAAAAATATTTATTTTATATATTTTTTTAACAAAGAAATAAATGTACAGTAATGTAGTTACCAAGCACTTAGCCTATCCTAACACAGTTAAGGAGTGAGTTGAATTGTCTCCGTCCTCCCTAGCAGGCGCCACCAAAGGGAGATAATTCAACTCATTCCTTCATCTTTAAAAACTGTGTTAGGATAGGCTAAGTGCTTGTTGACTGTACAGTCCTGTACATCTATTTATTTATTTAAAAAAAAAACAATTTTTTTGATCCTACTTACAAATTTTCGACTTAAAAACAGCCCGTAGGTACGGAACTCGCTCGTAAGTCAGGGACTACCTGTATATATGTAACAGGTATAAACACTTTGATTATTTTGTAGTGAAATTCTTGCTAAAATATATATTATAGTTGTCCTGCAGTGTGTGGTTGATAAGCGCCCTCTACTGGTTGGCTATAAATATGACGTAAAACCGGAACTTCCCCACAGTTGGTCTAGCTCTCTGCTGTGGTAAGTCATACAGTTCGGTTATTTTACAAAAGTATCATAAAGTATGCTACAAAGCTAATGTGAAATTTATCATAATATACAGTTTATTGTAATATACACAGTTATGCATCAACATTGTGTTGATACATACCCATTGATAGAAAACTGTTGATAAATGTTTGGTTTCATATGAGTTGTTCATAAGCTAATAAATGCTACTTTTTCTAGATGGCTACACCAGTAGAGGAGCTAACTACAGATTGTTTGTGCTGTGAACCACTCATTTTGCAGGTAATTTGTTATATAAAATGTTCTGAGTTAAGTCCGTTATGTTAACGGTTATATCTTGTACAGCAACGGTTGGTCGTTGCCATGACGACACAACGTTAACTGCTATTTTTTGTGAACCACCAGAGGGTGCTGTAAGACAATTTAATATTTCATTTTGACGTCTGCCTGTATTTAATTTTCTAATTTCTTATTTCATTTATGACACAACGTGAACTGTTATTTTTTGTGAACATCAGAGGGCGCTGTAGAATAATTTAAGTCAAAGTCAACTTTATTGTCAAAACTGCAATATGTACAGGACATACACAGGATTGAAATTGCGTTTCTCTCAGTCCCTCGGTGCAACAGTAACCATCTAAACACTAAACACTAAAACATTTAATAAACATAAGCATAAAATAGTAAAAGTGTAACACTGTCCTGAGTTTTTTCATAGTAGTATAAAAGTATGAAAATTTACACCAACACTGAAACACCAAACACCCCTAAAACACCAAACACCCAATGAACATAAGCATAAAATGAAATAATAAAAGTGTAATACTGTCCTGAGTTTTTTCATAGTAGTATAAAAAGTATAAAAAGTATATCTATAAAATAAACTGAAGGTTCTAGCATTGACATTTGCAAAGAGTGGCACAGCAGCATATGAGTTAATGTACACAGTATATGTATGAGGTAGTTGATGTTGGTATAGAGGCAAAGTGGCATATGCAGTAAGGCACATAAGGCACATTTGGCATCCTTAGATAAGGCTAGTCAGAGAATACTGTATATGTATCAGCAGTAGTGTAGATATAAAAGTAGTGTAAATGTAAACAGTAGTAATAAATGTAAAACAGTAGTAATAAATGTAAACCGTATTAATAAATGTAAACAGTGAATGTAAACAGTAGTATGACTATAGGCAGTAATGTAATACAAACATTAGTGCAAATATGAGAAGTAGTGCAAACTGAATGAGCACATGACCGAGAGTTTAGTGAATAACCCGTTTGATGACACAGAGTCCAAAAATCTTTGTGTTGAGTGGTAATGTGTGAGAACGTTTTTTGTGTTAAGGCAGTTCAAATGGGAGGAGAGGCAGAGCAAGCAGAGTGTTTAGCATTCTGACTGCCTGATGGACAGAGCTGTGGCTCTGTAGTGGGTGTGTGGGATCACCTGCCATGCAGTGGGCTTTCCGAGTGAGGCGGTTGCTGTGTAAGTCCTGCAGTGAGGGGAAGGAGGTGCCGACGATCTTCTCAGCTGCTCTCACGATGCGCTGGAGGCTCTTGCGGCAGGATGCAGTACATGCACCAAACCACACAGTGATGCAGCTGGTCAGGACACTTTCTATGGCACCCCTGTAGAAGGTGCACATGATGGGGGTTGAAGCTCCAGCCCTTTTCAGCTTGCGGAGAAAGTAGAGGCGCTGGTGAGCCTTCTTGGCCAGTGCTGCAGTGTTCCTGCTCCAGGACAGGTCCTTCGAGACGTGCACTCCCAGGAACTTGGTGCTGTCCACTCTCTCCACTGCGGTGCTGTTGATGGTCAGAGGGGCATGTTGTGCATCCCTCTTCCTGAAGTCCACGACAATCTCCTTTGTCTTCTCCACGTTGAGAGTGAGATTGTTGTGTCCGCACCACAAGACCAAGCGGCTCACCTCGTTCCTGTAGTCCGTCTCATCGTTGTTGCTGATGAGACCTACCACTGTTGTGTGTTAATATTTCATTTTGACCGCTGTCTGTATTTATTTTTCTTTTTTCTTATGTCATTTATAAAAACTAATAAAAGGAGAAAAAAGATGTTAAGCTAAAATAGGGTTAAAACCAGATTACATTAAATCCATGTTAATTAAACCACTATACGATCATATGTTAAAAAGAGTACAGTATTGTCTGAAATTGTTGTAAGAAAAGTTTTACACAGTTGGTCTAGCTCTCTGCTTTGATGGCTACACCAGTAGAGGAGCTAACTACAGATTGTTTGTGCTGTGAACCACTCATTTTGCAGTAAAGTTCCTCATCCAACCCACTGGCCTCTGAGAGTGATTATGACAGGACGGGTCCACAACTGTTACAATGGTGCCGTGACTCAGGACTTCAATCAAGCACATCGAACCTGTAGCCATCCTGTCTGCTGTATCGCTTCTTGGAGGCGTTGGTTTGCAGTGTTTTTTTGGTTCAACCTCACACCTGACATGGTAGCATTATAGTGCAACGTACAAATATTGCTGTACAGTGTGACACAGTGAAGTTTTGTGTCCCACACAAGTTTTGGATTTTATTTTATTTTATCTTTCAAGTTGGTGATTTTATTTCCCATGGTGTTTTGAATTTTGGATGTCTATTCATTTTCAAATTTCTGAATGATGTCTGCTCCTGGTAACCACTTTTGGTTTGGCACACCCGTTGGTATTGGTAGGGGCAGGGGTATACCTACTCCCATTCCTTTTTCTGTTGATAGTCCTACTCAGAGTGGTGTTATGCCCTCATTGGATGCATTTCCTGGTCCCAGGGTTCATAATCCTGTTAACCACCATGCCAGCACACCTATGCCCCATGTCACACCTACACCAACACCTGCTAGTGACAGTTCTGAGTGTGCGGCTGCCCAGATGAGGTGTTATCCAGGAGATAGGACATCAGTTGGCTGACAGCATCATGTCACGCATGCAGCCACACAGCACAGTTGCTCCCAGTTCTACAATCACACATACTGTAGTGGGTAGTGAGGGTCAGCCCGGTTGTGTGTCTGATGTTTCTCAGGTTCAGGTTGTCATGCAGAGGAAGGTCAAAGAACCTCCATGTTTTGCAGGTAATGACTCAGACTCAATTACAGTGCATGAATGGGAAGATCAGATGAGAACATTTATTAAGAAAAGTGATGTTAGGATTGAAGAACAAGCTGACGAAATCCTTATGCATTTAAAGGGAAAGGCTAAGGATGCAGTTAGGTTTGGGATTAGAAATAGCAACACTGACATTAAGGCTAACCCTGATATAATTTATGGTCTCCTCAGGAAACACTTTAGCTCTACTAGATACTCAGTTGTCCCCTTAGCAGACTTTTACTCGACTTTACCCAAAGACCAAGAAGACCCATATGACTACTGGCTGAGACTAAACAGAGCAGCTGACTTGGCTTCTGACTGCTTGAGAGAGCAGGGCAAATCATTTGAAAACCCTGCGATGGAGGTGACTCGTATGTTTATTAGGAATTGTCCCTGTAGAGACCTGGCTCTCACTTTTAGGTCCAAACCTATCGACAAATGGTCGGCGTCTGAAACGCTGGAGGTGCTGAATGAGTACCATGCTGAAGTGAACTATAAAGAAACTCCCTCAG
The DNA here is from genome assembly GCA_038048925.1 of Garcialebias charrua. NCBI lineage: Eukaryota > Metazoa > Chordata > Actinopteri > Cyprinodontiformes > Rivulidae > Garcialebias > Garcialebias charrua. The sequence goes on along the minus strand of JBBPBX010009064.1, from coordinate 48,595 downwards.
TGCATCTCAAGAGGGCCGTGGACATTACCATGCACAATGCGGAGGTGAGCCATGGACTGGTCCCTACACACAGTGGTCAGGAACGCCCGCAGACACATGGTACACAGTATGTCTCTGGCAGAGGTGATGTCTATGTTAGAGAGGGTTCTGCTGCATGGAGCCTCTGACCAGTCGCAAGTGAGACGGCGAGCTCCACCCAGGCGACCTGTAGACGGCACAGACTATATTGATGGTTTTACTGTTAAGCCATGCATTATCTGCAAAAGCGATGGCCACAGTGCCTTGTCACATTGCCGAGAAAATAGACTTTGTTTCAAGTGCTATGCTCCAGGTCATTCACGCCGAGACTGTCCAACCAAAAGAGCTGCCCCAGAACATCAGGAAAACTGACTGGTCTGCGCCCAGGGGAGGACAGTGCAGACAAACCCAATAAACCTCCCACCACTACTGAGTTACCAGAAATGCAAGATAATGCATCCCTCTATGAGTTGTACAGTAGTACAGTGACCCCATCCAAGAAACTGATATTTCAGGGATCCCAAAGAATAGCAGAAACTGACAGCCTGTTCTACACACCTGTGTCAATACAGAATGGCCCCACCCTCAAAGCACTCTTAGACAGTGGGTCGATGGCCTGTACAATCAGTGAGTCCTCTGTTAAGTCCCTTTTACAACAGTGTCCTGAAATCACAAGAGGCACGGCTGATGATTATGTTATTATAGGCTGTGGTGGACAACGTGTTTTCCCCAAAGACATATATGACCTTGATGTCATGGTTTATGGATGTAGGATGGTGATTCCAACAATGGTTGTTCCAGGCCAGACAGAACAAATGATCCTTGGCAGCAATGCCATCAAGCACATTCTAACCCAACTAAAGAACACTGACAGCTACTGGAAGCTAGTTTCCTCGCCCAACAATGGCCAGACAGCTGACCACTGCCAATTTTTGTCACTGCTATCCAATACAGAGCGATGGAGGGGTGGTTACATTCCAGATAAAGTGGGCACAGTTAAGGTCAAGAGATGTGTGACCCTGAAACCACAGAGCAAACACCTTGTTTGGGGCAAGTTACCTGAATCAGCAGTGATGTCGGCAGGCAGTACAGTGATTGTTGAACCAACGCGATCTAAAGCTGGACTGAAACATATCCTTGTTGGACGAGTTGTTACTCCTCTTTGGGGAGATCGATGGGTGCCTGTTAGGGTCATCAATCCTACTAATCGAGTTGTGGTGCTGAGAAGGAATGCCAAGTTAGCAGATGTGTCTCCTTGTATTGCAGTGGAGGACCTGCCAAAAGCTGACAACGTTGAGTGTAACGTGCAGTGTATGCAGAGCGAAGTTGTGCAGCCAAGGTCAGAGGAGGACATGATGCATACACTGGAGTCTCTGGGTCTGCAAGACATTGACCTGAAGTCATGTGAAGTGTCACTGCAGTGGAAAGACAAGCTCCTTGACATCATCGTGCAGAATGAGTCAATCTTCTCACGGCACAAGATGGATTGTGGAGAAGCTAAGGGGTTTGTTCACCGTATCCATCTTGTCGATGACAGGCCATTCCGTTTACCCTACAGACGCATACCACCGAGCCAGTACGAGAAACTGAGAACGACTCTGAATGAGATGGAAGAGAAAGATATCATCCAGAAGTCAAACAGCGAGTATGCATCTGCACTGGTCTTGGTGTGGAAACCGAATGGGGACCTCAGAGTGTGCACTGACTTCAGATGGCTGAACGCGAGAACTGTGAAGGATGCTTATCCACTGCCGCATCAAGCTGATGCTCTGGCCGCGCTCTGTGGTAACGCGTTCTTCTCCACGATGGACCTGACATCAGGCTTTTATAATGTTCCCTTGCACCTTGATGACAAGAAATATACAGCGTTCTCCTCGCCATTTGGGCTTCATGAATACAACCGTCTCCCTCAAGGCCTGTGCAACAGCCCAGCTACGTTCATGAGGATGATGATGTCCATATTCGGTGATGAGAATTTCACAAGCTTATTGTGCTACCTCGATGATCTGATGGTTTTTGCACCTACAGAGGAAACTGCACTCCGTCGCCTACAGATGGTCTTCTCCCGCCTCAAGGAACATAACTTTAAGCTCGCACCCAAGAAGTGCTTCTTCCTTAGGCGGACTGTGAAGTTTCTTGGACATGTTAATAATAATAATAATTAATTCAATTTATAACGCACTTTTCATTACTAAAAATCTCAAAGTGCTACACAGATATTGAATGCTACACACATTCGTAAACCGGTGGCGGCAGACTACCATGCAAGGTGCTTTCCAGTCCTACCGGGAGCAACTCGGGGTTAAGTTTCTTGCCCAAGGACACAACGACACATGGTGCGGGTCCCGGGAGTCGAACCGCCAACTTTCCGATCAGGAGACGACTGCCCTTACCACTACGCCACGACCGCCCCAATGTTATTAGTGATGATGGTGTTCAAACGGATCCTGAGAAAGTGAAAGCCATAAACAATGTCCAAGTCACTGATCTTATAGAGTCCGACGAGAAAACACCTTGCCCCAATAAAATCCGGTCATATCTTGGCATGGTGATATACTACCAAAGTTTCATTGAGACATGTTCTGCAAAGGCAAAACCACTGTTTAAGCTCATGGCTGGACTGGATGCCCAAACCAAACACAAGAGGGGTCGCAAACCTGTCAAAAAGAGAGGTCAGGTGAGGCTGACACCTGCTGACTGGACGGATGCCTGTCAGACTGCTTTTGAGACACTGAAACATAACCTCATTACAAGTGTTACTTTAGCCCACCCAGATTTCGAATCCCCATTAATTCTGGCCGTCGACGCATCCTATGATGGTATTGGAGCCGTCTTGTCGCAACTGCCTCCTGGTGGAAAAGTAGCCAGACCAGTTGCCTTTGCAAGTAAAACCCTCTCACGTTCTCAGCTGATCTACCCCACTCACCGGCTTGAATTTCTTGCCTTGAAATGGGCAGTATGTGACAAATTCAGCCATTGGTTAAAGGGCAGACACTTCACCATATGGACTGACAATAATCCATTGACGTATATTCTGACCAAACCTAGGCTTGATGCTTGTGAACAGCGATGGGTGGCGAAGCTCGCTACATATGACTTTGATTTGAAATACATCCCTGGCCCAAAGAATATCATTGCTGATACCTTAAGCCATGAGCCGTTTGTCCAATCATGCAGGGGTCATCGCCTTGTGAATGAACCGTATACCTCACTGTTGGACCAAGTCAAAGGTGTGAATGACAGAATTGTGCAAGATGTCTTCAGAGTGTCCAACAACTGTCAGGCTGTTGTAGAAAATGGTGATGAGTTGTCGACTAAGCAAGCCCGAGACACAGTACCACCAGACTCGAGAGGCTCAATCTCAGCGGAGGAAGTTGCTACCGTCCTCAATGCTCAGTCCAGCGGAGGTGTGAGTCATGTATTGGGAAACGGTGTTGACCCCAATCTTCTGCTGGATGAAAACCAGTCCTTGGCACTCCCACAGAGCCAGCTTGTCAATTGGTAGGAGGGCGATGACACAATAAGCAGAGCCATGTACTTTGTACGGAGACATAAAAGACCTACGAAACGCGAAAGAGCTGTCGAATCACCAAGTGTGATTAAGCTGCTGAAGCACTGGACTAGACTCACCATACAGAATGGCATGCTATACAAGGCAAAGAAAGATCCCCACATGAACAGAAAGATCCTCCAGTTCATAGTGCCTGACTCATTGAAGCAGAAATTTCTTCATGGTCTTCATGACGTAGCAAGTCACCAAGGCCAGCACCGTACCTTGTCTCTTGTGAGGCAAAGGTTCTTCTGGAGCGGCATGGAACGTGATGTTATGAACTATGTTCAATCCTGTCAGCGTTGCATAGTAGGAAAAACACCTGAGCCACAAAGCCGTACACCACTCAAGAACATACCATACCATTTTATTTATAAAGCAACGATCCAATACAAATCAGCTGGCATTGAAAGCAATGGAGTAGTAGTGAGTTTTTAACCGGGATTTGAAAACAGAGAGGGAGGGGGCCTGTTTGATGAGCAGCGGTAACTCGTTCCAGAGTCTTGGGCCTGCTACAGAGAACGCCCTGTCACCTCTGCGCTTAAGGCGAGTTTCTGGAACTATTAAGAGTACCTGATCCTCTGACTTCAAAGCACGTGGAGGGACATATGGGTGTATCAGATCCGAGAGACAGACGCCTCAGCTGGAAAAAACAGGATTTGACGATCATGTTTACATGACTGTTGAGTTTCATGGAAGGATCCATTATCACTCCCAGATTTGTGACTTTTTGTTTTTCGGACAGGGGTAGAGCAGACAGGTCAATGCAGTGGTTTGAGGTTGTGTCATTGGGAAGGAACAATATGGCTTCAGACTTCTTATCATTGAAGCTTAAGAAATTTAAAGCCATCCAGTCCCTGATGTCATCCAGGCAGTCGAGCAGAGGTTGAATAGAGCCTGTACCATTTTGTCTTAGGGGGAAGTAAATTTGACAGTCATCAGCGTAACATAGTCACTTCCGAACCTATGGAGTTAGTTTGCATAGACTTTTGGACTGCTGAACAGGGCAACAAGTCTGTGGATGTGCTAGTTGTGACCGATCATTTCTCCAAGATGGCACATGCCTTCCCCTGCAAGAATCAGACTGCCAAGGAAGTTGCTCGTCGTCTCTGGAATGGCTTCTTTCTCATTTATGGGTTTCCTCGCCGTATTCATTCGGATCAAGGGGCCAACTTTGAAAGCAAGCTAATCAAAGAACTTCTAGATATGGCTGGAGTACAGAAATCCCATACGACTCCTTATCACCCCATGGGAAATGGTGTCGCAGAGCGATTCAACAGGACTCTAGGAGAAATGATCAGGTCTCTTCCCCCTCAGCCAAAAGCAAAGTGGCCACAAATGTTGCAGCTACTCACTTTCTGCTATAACTGCACGGAGCATGAGACAACAGGGTTTGCACCATTCTACCTTGTGTTTGGAAGGATCCCTCGTCTACCCGTTGACGTCATGTTTCAGCATGCCCTCACCAATGATGCTGTTGTCAATTACTCAGACTTTGTTTCTCACATGAAGAGAGGTCTACATGAGGCTGCTCAGATTGCACAGAAGAGCAGTGCAAAAGCCCAGGCTCGTCATGCCAGGTTGTACAACCGCAAGGTCAAGGGTTCACCTCTCGTTGTTGGGGACAGAGTACTAATCGCCAACAGAGGTGTGCCGGGTAAACGAAAGACTGCAGACAAATGGGAGTCTACCCCTTATGAGGTTGTGTCAGTCAAGCCAGATATCAATGTCTACAGAGTCAAGGATGTTCTAACAGGTAGAGAGAGAGTTGTCCACAGGAACCTGCTACTCTCTGTTAGCTTCTTGCCCTGCGAGGATGATGAGGACTGTAAATCTGTGCACTCTGTCAGTGATGCCGCTACACATGGTAGTGGTCTACGCCCTAATGTACCTGACATAATGGAAGACAGTGATGTTCGCACAGTCAACTGGCTAATGCAGACTGGCAATGATGGAATCCTTTCAGAAGATGGCGACTCATTTGACCGGAGATCCAATGCCACCCAGTCTGACCATCTCACAATTGCCACATCTAATCCAACCAGTCATCTAATCCCTGTCCATGATGTTGCCCACTCAACGGTTGACGATGTGGAAGACTTTCGACATTACCCAGACATGTCCTCTCCTGACAATGTCCTCACAGACTTAGCCCATCCTATTGACAATCCTCTAGATATTGATGCCCCTGTAACAACTGCTCTGGAAGGTGACTGTTCAGACACTTCCATTCCAGGTTCCAGACTTCAGGTTGTTTCCACACTACCTAAACGTCATGTTCTTAGGGACCATGGGTCAATCAAGCCCCCCAGACGTCTTGTTTGTGAGATGAATGACCATGCAGTCGATAAGGCTTCTTTATCTGCGGTGTCAGTTAGTTCCCTGATTCAGTTCTTTTCAAGTGCACTTTCGGTTTAAGTAACAGGGTTATGTGTGTGCTATTCAAAAGAATGCTTGAGTAGTACTTTTGAGGTTACAGGAACAGTGTTTACAATTCAAGGGTGTAACAGGCACCTTTGAGTCTGTGTTTAGTTAGGAGTTTGATCGTCTCCTTTCTTTATATACTCCTTATTGGGAGAGTTTTTGAACTGACATATATACCCAGTTTTGTTCCTGGTATTACAGTTTTTGTTTGTTTTTACCTTTATACACCTATTTTATTTTTGCTTTGTTTTGTTTGGTCTGAGGAATTACACTTCATATTTAGCAGAATTTCAAGGGGGTGTATGTAACAGGTATAAACACTTTGATTAATGGAGTTAATAAGTTAACTTAGGTTCGGGAGCAAGGCCACGCCCAAATCACGCCTCCAATTATCCCACGCAACCTACTTATACCTCGCTCACCTATTCATCTCATCTCAGTTCGTTACGTTTTGTCAACGGCGCTTCTACTCACCATGGACGAAGCTTCTTCTTTCGTCCTCCACTCTGTTTCCGAGGGTCTCTTCGGAGTTCCATCCGCCGTTGACGAGTCCCCTCCTGCTGTTGCCAGTCGGGCTCCAGGCTCCGTTTTCGCGACTCAGCTAAGTATTTTCAATCCTCGGACTCGGTCCCTAACTATTTCATTTACTGTTTCTCACCCTTCCGGGGTCTCTCCGCCACTCGCATCTATTTCTTGTTTCTGGTCGGCCCGAGGCGTTTAGTCGACATGTTCGTTTTCCTGGTCCTCGGCGTCGCTCACCGGCTCTCAGTACGACCGCTTCTCTGCGTTCCTTTTCCAGTGTTATTCCAACACGCCAGGTTCTCGAGCCGTGTACCGTTGCCAGCTTTCGGCGCTCTCTCCGCTGCATGGGTATCCCTTTCAGCAGTTCTGACAATGGATTGAGACTCTTTCAGCTCCTTTCCTCCTCGGCGCCTCGACTGACACCAACTTTATCGTCATCTGAACTACCCGCGGCGGCCACAACTATGTTCCAGCTTCCGCTTCCGCTTCCAATCTGTGTTGCCAGGTCTCGCGACGAAAACAAGCGACCAGCCCAAACCAAGCCCAACTGGCTGCCCACCCAATTGTGTACACCGACGGCCAGTTTTTGTCAGTATATGCGTTTTTTGGGCATTACTGTACATATAACCAGCAACGTTTTGCTAGCTTAACACTTTGAAGAACTTATCCACTCTAAAAATAAATGATAAAATACATTAGAATTGATATCAATAAACCATAACTGATAAAATAAAAATAAATTACATTTTGCATACTTACACAACTTAATCCCATGAAACCGCTTGGAATCGTTTGCAGAGTGTTGACAACGTTGGACATTGACAACAGAATCTGAAGGATGCGTACAAATAAAAATAAATACAAAAAAAAAAAAACTAAGATAAATAGAATAAAAACTGTATGGTAATCTCATAGTTGAGCTAAGTCAACATACTACTTTCTTTAATCTCTATCCTGAATCATGCTTTAAGTGTGCGCTCTGTCTCCCATTCTTTATTATATTTTCCCGTATTTCTCATATTTATTGTAGCTAATTTTAGCGTGGTCTTGTCACTCTAGACAAAGAATAAAGTGCTAAGATTAACAAGCCCAAGCAAGCAGCTTAGCATTCCAAACAAGCCCAAGACACCACAACGATCGACTCGCCAAATTTATGTACATCTGTAGAAAATAACAAGCTCACATTTGCTTAAAGCAGACTTGGCTGCTATTCTTCCAACGTCTACCGTGACGTCATTCCGTCATCGACTGCAGGACTTCCCGTCATGGCGACAGCTCCCCCAGTGGGAGCCGGGTCACATTACTGCCTGTACCCGTAACCTCTTTATCAGTACTTTCTCAGCTTTTTCCAACGTCTTTCGGTCCCGCCTTTGCAGGCTCTACGTAATCACCACCAAACCCTCCATCATCATTCTCTTCTTCCTATCATTCCAATCCGGTTTAGACTTCTTTTCCATTGCCCACAGCTTCGGCTCGGACATCTGCTCCGAGCGACCGCAGGGCCTTCCATCGTGGCGGCAGCTCCCTTCTGTGGGTGCCAAGTCACATTACCACCTGTACCGCAACCTCTTTATCTGTACTTCCCCTGCTTTCTCCAACGTCTTTCGGTCCCGGCCATCGCGGGCTTCGCAGCGTCACCATCCGTCCCTCCATCTACACTCTCTTCTTCCCATCTTTCCAATCTGGTTTCAGCTGCTTTTCAACCGCTTGCGGCTTCGCCTCGGACACCTGCTCCAGGATCCCGCAGGACCTTCCATCATGGCGACTGCTCCCCCCAGTGGGAGCCAGGTCACATTGCCGGTCGTACCCGCAACTTCTTTATCGGAATTTCCCCAGCTACTCTACCCCCTCCATTCTTTCCATGCCTCCTTTCTCATTGGCTCCCCGTGCAGGGCTATTCGCATCACACGCCCTTTCGCACTCTCCTTCGGCGACCTCCGTTCGCTCCATTCGTCCCTCCTTCCTCCCATCCCCTCATCCTTTCACCCCTATTTCCTTCCTTCATCCTTACATCCCTCACCCCTCCATCCCTTCATCCCTACTTCCCCTCGTCCCTACATCCCTCACCCCTTCATCCCTCCATCCTTACGTCCCTCACCCCTCCATCCCTTCATCCCTACTTCCCCTCATCCCTACGTCTCTTTCCTTCATCCCCACATCCCTTCATCCCCTCCTCCCTTCTCTCATACTTCCTCCTTCATCCCTTCCTCCCTACAACCCCTCATCCCTCATCCGTCCATCATCTTCACTGCACTTTCACGCGGCCTCAGCTGACACAAAGTGCTGAACGTCATCACTAGTTGTCATCATCCTCTTCATCATGGTGATTTCACATAGCCTCAGCTTACCTAAGTGCTGACCATCGTCATCCTCGTCGTCACGGTGCTTTCACGCAGCCGCAGCCGTAACAACATGCTGACCCTCTTCATCTTCCTCTTCATCACAGTGCTTGTCGCAGCCACAGCTGTACCAAAGTGCTGACCATCGTCATCATCATCATTTTCTTCAAGGCGCTTTCACACGGCCACGGCTATATCGGCATGCTGTCAGTCATCATCATCCTCATCATCGCTGTGCTCTCCCGCGGCCGCTGCATCACGACGTGTTGACCAGCCCAACACAAGCAATCAGATCTTCATCCCCTCATCCCTTCCTCCCTACAGCCCCTCTTCCCTCATCCATTCATCATCTTCTGGGCACTTCACACGGCCTCGGCTGACACGAAGTGCTGAACTTTGTCGATCGTCCTCATCGTCCTCGTCTTAGTGCTTTCACACAGCCTCAGCCGTACCATGTGCTGACAGTCATCATCATCCTCATCATCTCGGTGCTCTCACGCAACCGCTGCGTCGCAAAGTGTTGACCTGCCCAACACAGGCAATCCGATCTTCATCCCTTCCTCCCTATGGCCCCTCGTCCCTCATCCTTTCATCATTTTCTGAGCGCTTGACACGGCCTCGGCTGACACGAGGTGCTGTACATTGTCAATCGTCATCCTCAGCGTTTTGGTGCTTTCACACGGCCGCTGCCGTACCTATGTGCTGACCATTCATCATCATCCTCGTCATCTCTGTGCTTTCACGCAGCCACTGCTGTGACAAGGTGCTGACCGTCGTCGTCATTGTCTTCGAAGTGCTTTCACTCAGCCACAGCTGTACCGACGTGCTGTCCATCATCTTCGTTATCTCCATAGCGCTTTCGCACGGCCACGGCTGTAACGAAGTGCTGACCGTCTTCATCGTCTTCAGAGCGCTTTCACGCAGCCACTGCTGTAACGAAGTGCTGAACTTCATCATCTTTATCTTCGAGGCGCTTTCACCCAGCCACAGCTGTTACGAAGTGCTGACCGTCATCATCTTCCTCTTCATCAGTGTTCTCACGCAGCCGCGGCGTCGCAAAGTGTTCACCGTCGTCTTCATCGTCTTCTTCTTCTTTGTCATCGTCGACTTCTTTGTCATTTTCATAGTCATCGTCTTCATCATCGTCATCATCCTTTGTCCTTTCGGCTTAGCTCCTCGCTCCCCGTCCGCTTCTTATCACAGCGGAACAGTTTCTCACGCTCTCCACGTAGTTTGCCATCTTCCGTAGTTCATCTCTCGACATCGTATCCCTCCGTCTGTTCGTTACCTATTCTCGCTCCACCTTCTGAATCCGTATTTCTACCACCCGGACTTGCTTGTCCGACATGGAATTCATTTCCAGCTCACAAGCGTCTCAATTCCGTTTTACTCCGGTTTCTTGTGGGGTTCCTCGTCCTTGCGATCCTTTGGGGGCTTGAATGGTCGAAATCATCCACACTGATAACATTACAGTCGTGGACATGATTAACAAGGGCCGTTCTCACTCTCTAGTTATCCTGCAGTTTATTCGCAAATTAACTCTCTCAGCCCAACATCAGTTCTTGCTCCGAGCCTACTTGGCATACATCCGCAACAACCTCAGTGACTTATTCCAAGCTCACACATGTCCTTGTTTTATTAATCCAGCGACTTTTGGGGTTCATCGTCGGGCTCGGGAAGGAAAACAAGTGAACTGTTCCCGAAGGCCAAACCCCACGCAAGAGTCTTCTCATCCCAAGCCCTTCAGCACTCTCCTCGGACAACATCCTTCAGCTCCACTCATCCCTTCATCCCCACATCCCTACTTCCATATTCCCTTCATCTACTCATCCATACTTCCATCCTCTCCTACATTCATTCATCCCCTCATCCCTCCATCCCTACTTCCACATTCCCTTCATCTACTAATCCCTACTTTCATCCTCTCCTACATTCATTCATCCCTTCATCCCTCCATCCCTTCCTATCATCGCTACTTCCATATTCCCTTCATCTACTCATCCCTACATTCATCCTCTCCTACATTCATTCATTCATCCCCTCATCCCTCCATCCCTACATCCCTTCCAATCATCCCTACTTCCATCTTCCCTTCATCTACTCATCCCTACTTCTCTCCTACATTCATTCATCCCTTCATCCCCTCATCCCTCCATCCCTTCCTATCATCTTTCCTACATCCCCTTTCTTCCCTCAACCCTACAACCCCTCATCCCTTCATCCCTCATCTTTTCATCAATAAAAAACTTAAACTTGTGTTTTGTGGCGTGGTTCCTTGCTAATGAAATGGAGTTAATAAGTTAACTTAGGTTCGGGAGCAGGGCCACGCCCAAATCACGCCTCCAATTATCCCACGCAACCTACTTATACCTCGCTCACCTATTCATCTCATCTCAGTTCGTTACGTTTTGTCGACCCCAATCCCCCCTCTCCCTTCTTCCAAGTTTACTCTTCATCCATAACCATGCTTTGCTTTCTCTTGCTCAGGTTTCCGTCCGGGGGGTTCATCGTCGGGCTCGGGAAGGAAAACAAGTGAACTGTTCCCGAAGGCCAAACCCCACGCAAGAGTCTTCTCATCCCAAGCCCTTCAGCACTCTCCTCGGACAACATCCTTCAGCTCCACTCATCCCTTCATCCCCACATCCCTACTTCCATATTCCCTTCATCTACTCATCCATACTTCCATCCTCTCCTACATTCATTCATCCCCTCATCCCTCCATCCCTACTTCCACATTCCCTTCATCTACTAATCCCTACTTTCATCCTCTCCTACATTCATTCATCCCTTCATCCCTCCATCCCTTCCTATCATCGCTACTTCCATATTCCCTTCATCTACTCATCCCTACATTCATCCTCTCCTACATTCATTCATTCATCCCCTCATCCCTCCATCCCTACATCCCTTCCAATCATCCCTACTTCCATCTTCCCTTCATCTACTCATCCCTACTTCTCTCCTACATTCATTCATCCCTTCATCCCCTCATCCCTCCATCCCTTCCTATCATCTTTACTACATCCCCTTTCTTCCCTCAACCCTACAACCCCTCATCCCTTCATCCCTCATCTTTTCATCAATAAAAAACTTAAACTTGTGTTTTGTGGCGTGGTTCCTTGCTAATGAATTTTGTAGTGAAATTCTTGCTAAAATATGTATTATAGTTGTCCTGCAGTGTGTGGTTGATAACCGCCCTCTACTGTTTGGCTATAAATATGACGTAAAACCGGAACTTCCCCACAGTTGGTCTAGCTCTCTGCTGTGGTAAGTCATACAGTTCGGTTATTTTACAAAAGTATCATAAAGTATGCTACAAAGCTAATGTGAAATTTATCATAATATACAGTTTATTGTAATATACACAGTTATGCATCAACATTGTGTTGATACATAACCATTGATAGAAAACAGTTGATAAATATTTGGTTTCATATGAGTTGTTCATAAGATAATAAATTCATAAATGCTACTTTTTCTAGATGGCTACACCAGTAGAGGAGCTAACTACAGATTGTTTGTGCTGTGAACCACTCATTTTGCAGGTAATTTGTTATATAAAATGTTCTGAGTTAAGTCCGTTATGTTAACGGTTATATCTTGTACAGCAACGGTTGGTCGTTGCCATGACGACACAACGTTAACTGCTATTTTTTGTGAACCACCAGAGGGTGCTGTAAGACAATTTAATGTTTCATTTTGATGTCTGCCTGTATTTAATTTTCTTATTTCATTTATGACACAACGTGAACTGTTATTTTTTTGTGAACTATCAGAGGGCGCTGTAGAATAATTTAATGTTTCATTTTGACCGCTGTCTGTATTTATTTTTCTATTTTCTTATTTCATTTATAAAAACTAATAAAAGGAGAAAAAAGATGTTAAGCTAAAATAGGGTTAAAACCAGATTACATTAAATCCATGTTAATTAAACACTATACGATCATATGTTAAAAAGAGTACAGTATTGTCTGAAATTGTTGTAAGAAAAGTTTTACACAGTTGGTCTAGCTCTCTGCTGTGATGGCTACACCAGTAGAGGAGCTAACTACAGATTGTTTGTGCTATGAACCACTCATTTTGCAGTAAAGTTCTACTTCATCCAACCCACTGGCCTCTGAGAGTGTGATTATGACAGGACAGGTCCACAACTGTTACATATATATATGCACATATACTGTATACTCCTATTCTCCTATTCCTATCCTATCCTATTCTCCTATTCTGCTCCTGCTTCATGGAATATCTTACAAAAAGATCTGAAGCTCTCGACCTTGACTTCTCTAAATGGTTTTCAGAATCTGTTGGAATCCTGGCAAAAACCAATGCAGATTTGTTCCTGTCTTTGATTTTATACGTCTACCTTATAATGTTTTGCTAGTTTTTTGATACTTTGTTAAAAAAAGAAAAAAAAAATCTTTTGTTTTTTTCTCTCTTTTTGTTTTCTATTGTTTATTGTTTGTTTGTTTATTGTTTAATGAAATTCTATCACTGCTGTTCATTGTTCTTTAGTTTTAGCAGGTCGCTTTCGTAAATGAGCCCATGAGGTTCAAAAGATTTACCTGACTAAATAAAGGTTGAATGAATACATACATGTATGTATATGTGTATATATGTATGTATGTGTACATATATATGTATATACATATTGTCAATGTATGCAGAAGGAAAAGGACTTTTAATGATTGAAACCAGACTGATGCAAACACCAGTACACAGGCCCAAAAGAGCAGGGCCAGTACTTATAGAAACACACACACATGCACATTCCACAAATGGCAGGAGCAAAGCTTTGTTACAGATGAGCTGATGCCTCTTATCAGCACACACACATACACACACACACACACACACACACACACACACACATACAGAACAAGAAATGAACACTTTTCACACAGCTGCAGAAGAGAGTTGCTACAGAAGGGAGCTTTTTGCTTTTTGTTAAGGGCCTTTTAATAATGTAACAAAACTATTAATCCCTTACAAAGTTAATCACACACATGAGATTATATGAAATGTAATCCTTTATGTTCTATGATTACTGAAATGTATGATTATTATGACTATGATTAAGGTGATTTATGTAACAAGTAATAGTGTATTAGTATTCTGTGGCTCCCTGGGAGTGTTTACACAGCTGGGTGAAGGATGGACAGAGTTGAGAACATGATGTCACCAGCTACCAATGAAGGGTGAAGGCTGGTGTAGCCATGATCTCACCAGCTACCAATGAGGGTTGAGGGAAATGATGTAGCCGATCTGTAAACTCGCCTCCAAACAAGGGGGGTGAGCCCCTTATGGCTATAAAAAACTGGTGGAGAAAGGAAAGGTTGCTGATTTCTTGAAGACTTTTTGTGGATTATACTGGATACTGAACTGGACTCTGATGCTGAACGGAAGAAATTGGATTATTTGAAAAAAGAGTCTCCTTTAAACAAAAAAAGAGTAACTCTTTACTTCAGCCCGGATTTTCTATTTTTCTTCAAATTTGGACCAGCAATTAGAGATTGAATAAGCCTTCAATCCTGTTAGGATTTGAGGCATTTTTTCCTTGCCTTTGGGATAACCCTTGTGGAATCTCCTGGGAGAAGGTAGGAAAAATATTCCTTGTTCTTATCCAAGGACTAAATTTATATTAAATTTATTATAACAGCAACACCCTGCTTAAACAAGAAGATTAAAATCAGTAGTACTTGGACAAGGATTGTTCTGCTGATAGAGGATTAGGGGTGAGTTAGGAGAGTTCTGTCAACCCCTTGGAAGACCCCAGATCAAAGTTTGCACTCTGGAGTCTGATTGCTGTTGGTCTGAAGGCTGAGGGAACATTTTGTTCCTCTCCACCTCCCCCCCCCATCCTGCTCTGAAAGTCTTTCATCAGCTCGACTGAACCAATGATGGATTAAAGCTTATTTCTCCTGAACTACCATTTTTCCTTTTTGATTGGATTATACTTTTTATGGGATTATAAGACCTTTTGAGGATTATACCATGTTTGATTGGATTAAAGCCTGAATTACTATTTTTTTCCTTTTTAATTGGATTATACCCTTTTTGCTGCTTTATGACACTTTTGTGGAATAAACACCATTTTGAGGATTATACATTTCTGAATGGATTGTAACTGATTTTCCCTGAATCAACATTTTTCCTTTTTGATTGGATTACAACTCAACTCAATCGCAAATCGAACACCCTAAGCCCTGCCTGCCTAGACACTTTAGGGAGCTGTAGAATTATTTGATTCTTGGGATGCCAATTATGTAACCTGATGTAATCAACCTGTAGTAGAAGTGCTTTAACACTGTTAACCCCTGCAACTATTAACTAAAATAACACAAAACGTACAAATCTGTATTTTCATTGACTCACTTGATATTAAATTATGGAAAACTTGGTTCAAAGATAACAACAACCTTGTGGATGTTTTAAATGGTTTTATTAGCTTCTAGAGTATAAAACAACCCCTTGGGATCTTGTTCCTAGATCCTAAAACTAACCAGACCGGAAACAATTGCAATCTACAAGGAGGTAAGCTGTCGTTAATGCACGTCTCCCCGTGGGGTATGATCTGACTCTATTCTGCTAGGTCAGGCTATTCATGGGGTGAAATGAAGGTGTTACATGTAGATCAGAGACACTAAACAGTCTAGGTGAATTACCTCATCTCAGCCTAAAATCCTAACTGTTCTGGGACACCTCGGGTAATACTTGAGTGCAAAGATTAGTTAAGGACCCGTTAGTGGAGTAGGCTGGAGTAAGGGCTTGTTACAAGGTCCTGTGGCTACCTCACTCGCGTAGAACTACATGGCACCCCAGATGGCGACCACGAAGGGACCCGTTTTTAAAGAATAAAGACCCCCAAGAGACAAAGGCCTGTGTCAGAGGACTGATCGAGCGCCAAACCCCAACATTCCTAGAGTGGAGGAGTTGTAGCAGCTGGACTAGCTACCAACTGAGTACCCCTTAATACCACAGCAGTGGACGGGGTAAAGGGGCTTACTAAGTGTCTGCTGATCACAGACCAGAAGTAAGATTAGCAGCAGTTCTGTTTTCATCCCAGGTACAGGGACAATAAGTCAGTCGGCTTTGGAAACAGACAAACTCGAGACAAAAAAAATGGAAAAAAATGGCCACAGGCGTGGCACCAGTAGGACTGGAGGACCAGTCCAAAATGAACGATCCAACTGAAACAAAACCCGAGCTGGTAGAAGCAGCCACGACGGAGGATTCTCAAATCCAACGGGCAAAAGCACGCATGGATTAAGGACAACGCCTAACATCGGTCTGGTATCGACTCGGACGAACAGTTCCTCCAGAAAGATATGTTGGGGATCTGAGAGTGATAGCAAAGGGAAGGAAGAGAGAGATGACCATCATTGGGATGCCCGGTGAGGCCTTGGTCCCCCAGATCGATCAAGCAATGAAGTCTTGTGACCTAGGACAACAGTATTGGGATGAAAAGACAAAAAACGAGATGAAACAAAATCCAAAACAACCAAAAGCAGCCCCTAGGGCCCCCCAACAACAACAACAATACAAAGGGCCTCAAAGACAGCCAGAACCACAGTATATGGAACGACCCCCGAGACCCCAGTCAGAACCGAATTATGGAAACCAACAACATAGGAGATTTCAAGCCCCAGCAGCTAACACAACACCTCAAAGATGGGGCAACTATGTGCCCTCAGAAGAATATGCTAGAATGACCCCTGATGAAAGAAAGGCCCTTCGTGAATCCCGACTGAAAGGGGATGGGGAGCCAGCTAAATAATGGCCAAAAGTTTGTGGGTCACCCCTAGATAATGCTTATTGGGACGGTGACGAAATCTATGCCAAAGTGGATGGTGAACCTTACCTGATAGACTCTGGGGCAGAGGTGTCTATGACCCGTAGAAACCTAAAGGCAATAGGACACCTTACGGTTTAATTGGCAAACGGGACCGTACAAAAAATGCCGTTTGGGCTAAGGCAAGGAATAGTGTGGATAAAAGGTCCTTACAACCTCTTTTCATTAACAGACTTGAAAGAGTTAAGAAAGCCGAAAAAGGACCGGAGAGCATTAAACAGACGCATGGACATGCTCAAGTCAAGGTTGGTAAAAATAGGGCCCACGCATGAAAAATATGAATCTGGAGAATGGTATAAACCTGTAAATATCCCCAAAGTAACAGAACAAAGAGTGAATGAGAGCGACTTCTCCCCGGTTGGGAAAGAGAAGTTGAAGCAAATCATTGAGTCGGCCTCCGTGGCTAGATTAAAAAACGACTGCGGAGACCTAGGTCCAAAAATCGTACACTTCATTGAAGGGGGAGTACATCCACCAGTGCGACAATACCCCCTGAACCCAGGAGCTATGGAAAAAAATAGCTGAAATCCGGCTGAATCTACAGTTGGAGGTGGAACACCAAAAGTCCCACACTAAAGAAAGAAACTACTGGCAGGGAAATGAAGAAGTGGATCGTTATGTGCAACAAAGAAAAAAATTGTTTTTGTCGGGATCGAGAAGTGGGAAAGAACCCCCGAGGGTCGGAGGGTCCCACAAGAGTACGTGTTAGAGGTTGTGCGAGGCGTGCATGAAGGGCTAGGTCATGCAGGCGTACAACCTACACGTAAGGAGTTGGAGAGTCAGGAGCTCTGGATTCCCATGAAACAAATTTGCAAGGTGCTGCAGGACTGTGTGGTATGTGATCAATAAAGCGTAGGACGGGGTGGACACTGAGTGGATGGACAAACTATCAAGAGTATCATACCTTGGGGCTCAATGTGCATGGATGTAACTGGATCCATGGGAGTCACTAGCAAGAAGGGAGAGAAATACCTTCTAGTGCTAGTGGACTCAAGGTCAGGGTGTGTGGTAGTTAATCCGGCAAGAAAAGCTAATGGCAATAGTGTTGTTAGCATGTTGGAACAAGTCTGTGGGTTGTTGGGCGTCCCAAAGGAACTAAGAACTGATAATGGGACACACTTTCGCAACGCACAAGTGGATCACTGGTGTCAGACTTTTGGAGTGATGTGTGTTTACTCACCATCCTACACACCTCTAGCCAATGGAGTTGCCGAAAGAGCCATAGGTTTGGTCAAAAATTGGATAGCTACAAATGCTAATACCAAAGAATGGAGCACTAAAACTGTGGAAATAGGGCAAGCCTTGAATGACAGGCGTTGAGCTGGAAGACCCTCCCCCGCTGAGGAACTTAACCAACGTCAATTAAACACGCTGGAAAGTGGACGGGGCCTCAAGGATAAAGAGGAACAACCAGCCTCTAGTACTTCATTTGAGGTAGGACAGAAGGTGTGGGTCAGAGCACAGGATCACCCATCAGCAGTTGCAATGAAGCCAAAATACAACGCCACGGACAAAGTGAAGAGAATATTAGACGACAACACAGTTGAGTTAACAAAGAAGGGAATCCAAGGAATAGAGCAACTGAAGCCAATTCCTAGCTAAGTTAAAACCAGAAACCGGATTATGGCCAATGGACCAAGCACTATGCTCCCCTATTTTAGAATGGTCACTATATGTGGGGGAGTTATCTTAAGAAGAACAACCTCAGAGCTTTGGGCAGGTAGGGCTCTGAAGACCTTGGAGTACGCCAAGAGAGGATACCTGTCAGCAGAATGTGAAATGATCAAGGGGAACAAGCTGCAAAACAGCTGTGCGATCTGTATGGAACCTACTGGCCTACCCATTTTGTGGGAAGGACCAGGAAGAAATAAGCCCCTCAAACTTGAGGCGAAGAAAAAAGATGTACGGGAGTTGCAACTGAAACCCGTAAAGGTAATGGATTCCTTTATTTGTGGGAAATGTAGGATCACAATTAGAAACAAAGACTTTGGAAAGAAACCTCTCCAACATGATTCCTCTGAAAAGACGAAGGAACAGTAGTGACTCAGACAGCGATGATGATCCACATACCTATGAAAATGAATCACACATCTATGATGATCTAGCGACCCCTGACCGGCCCTAAAGAATGCTCAAGGATTACGATTTTGGATAAAGCAGCTTGTCTACGAACCCTGATGCGGGGACTCGTAGTGTTAATAGGCTTTTCAATGTTGTTGGTTATTTTGTATCAAGCTAGAATCAAACCAAGACCTGGAAAAGAGTAAAACAAGTAGGTTATCCAGCTTGGATGCACCAGCTCGAAAACACCCCTGAATGGGTGTCAGCAGTAGAAGCTGAGAATCTAATGGGGCCGGACAAACCCCTTTTTAGGGTAATCAATCTACTGATTCTGCCTGAGGGAATTGTGACTTGGATGATGCTCCTACATCACAACGTAAAAAGAACAACGAGATATAACTGGATCCATCCTGATAAAGAACCCCCTGAATGGCACTGTGACTGGGGCTGTCAACCACTAATGGGGCTAAGCCACCAAGGTTACTGGAAGGCTGAAGTGATTTATCCTGCCCCACTGAAGGACGACAGCTAGCAAGGCATACTCCCTTGTTGGGAGTTTTGGGGCAATATTCATCTGGACTGTGACCAAATCCCTCTCCTGCTGCTCTGGAGACGAGTGTAGAATTATAATTAGTGAGACTTCCTTGGCTTGGAAATCTGACTCTGAAAACAGAAAACATTAATCATCATAACCAACATCGCTTAACCCTTCCCTGCTAACGTTAGTATATAGAATTTGGATTACTTATTTACTTATTTACTTGTTTTTTCCTTATTTACTTAATCAACTTAGAACAAGTTCTATTATGCTCCTCCTTTATCATTGCAGGAATCCCAAATAACCTGTTGTTATTGTCAAGTTGGATTAATTGATATCGGATACCTTTGGGCTATTGGTTCTTCCTGATGGTGCCAAAGCTGTCATTCAGATGTGGCATATACAGCTGTGATAAGTGGGATACTTGTCCATAATATCTCAAATGGATTACCACAAGCGTCGGTCGAAGATTGTCTGGAAACAGAGCGCACCTGCAAAGTTATTTGGACCTCGGTGCTGTTCACAGCACCCTATGTACCAAGAGAGATTGTCTAGACAGGAGCAACCTACCTCTCAGTGGTCACAAAAGAATGGGAAAACCTCTGCAATGCAACCAGGTTCAGGGCCGTCCACCTGTACACAGGGCAGTTCTTAGCCTATGGACCGACCTTCACAGCCCCACGGACAAGACCAGTACCCCGGCTTCAAGTGGTCCCCATCTCGTCCGAAGTCAATCTGGGGGGCACCCCTCTGGGAATTCCCGTCCCAATGCTGCCAATAACAATGGCATTGAGTCCTAGCACCAAGATTCGATATGCACCACCAGCAGCTGACAGCCCAAGACCAAGAACCGACAGCTGGTCCTTCCAACCCGCAAAGCATGGAGGCTCAGTCTGATACTGAGCCCATGGAGGTAAGGGCAGCCTCTCTGGAACCGCCAATCTCGCCAGAGTGGTCCGAACTACATGCCTATATCAAAGACTTCCTGAAGAACGAGGCAAACAGCCTTACCCCTGAGGGATCGATCGTCTACGAACCCTGTAGCCCTGACATTCTGTTCCCCGATGGTACGGAAGTCCCTGATCTCCTAAGTCCATCATACACACCCACTAGCCCGGACATACCCAGCCCTGCTAGATCACATGTCCCTTGTCTCGTCAGTCCTGATACAACTGGCCCAGCTGAGCCGGAAGAACCTGACAACCTTATCCCAGTCAGTTCAGTAGTTGCTGATCCCAATGACCCAGAGTCTGACTTGATTCCTGAAGACTCAATGCAACGAACACCGCAACAACAGGGGATGAACGAAAACACTGTCCATCTGGATGAAGAGTGTCTCATAATAGACATCATCACCCTTATTGGGTCCCCCATGAGTGCTGAAGCCCCGATGTCTCAAGCTAGTGAGAATTTTGATCCTGATGCTCGATCAACAATGGGGAATGAAGGATCACTGACCACTTCAAGATCTCAGGAGATGACCTCACCTTAGCCGGGCGGCCCACATGGATCCGACCAGGATGACTACACCATAATGGATGTTTGGGAAGAACCGTACAGCAGTCCAAGGTCCAGTGACACAGAGGATCCTATGCTAGCTGATGAAGCGTCAAGAAATGTGGATTACGAAGACATCTCGAGCGAGGACACAGATGACGATGAGGATTAACTTGGGACTTGATCGAGGGTAAAGTCTGTTTTCAAGAAGGGGATGTCAATGTATACAGAAGGAAAATGACTTTTAATGATTGAAACCAGACTGATGCAAACACCAACACACAGGCCCAAAAGAGCAGGGTCAGTACTTACAGAAACACACACACACGCTGTCTTATGATATTTTATTTTAAATGTGCAGGACTCGGGGAAAAAGGTTGGTACAATGAAAACACACTCTCAGAACTGTGTACTTCAGTATGCTTTAATAAAAAGTTGCCACAGATACAATGAAACTCTGCAAAGCATAAAAATGCTCAAAACAACACATACTGTTATTTGCTAGGGTTAAGCATCAATTTTAAACCCCGCCACGAACAACAGAAAAAGCCTCAAGCTTTCACACACACTCAGAAAAAGGCATTGAAATAAAAAGATCAGAATCCCTCACCGTTGATACAAACAAGGAAGCCGCTTCGTTCAGTGGGAGATATTTTCTTCAATGCAAAACTGGGCGTTGATCAGACCCACGGTAGACTTCAGATGTCCATCCGAGCGCCTCCTATTTTATACCTTTGAGGTGTGTGAATGTGTATGCATGGTGCGTGTGCGTGCGTGTACTTCACTCTCATCTTGTTTTTGTGTGAGTCGGTGTAAGGCACGGGTGAGGGATAACATTTGTTACTTTGATTAGACTGTTGCAACTTTTGCCAATAAAAACAAAGTTATATGTGAAAAAGAGCAGGGCCCTTGCCTTTCCCACATAATCAGTGCCTTTCAAAGCAAAAGCTGCCTCACTAAAAAGTCAGCCTGACACTAAGTATATGGTCAGTTTTAATGAATACACTTAAATTTGATAAAATAGTCAGAAAGCATAATATTTCTCTGGTTTATCTCATTCCTCATCCCACCCTTTGATTTTTGACTAATTTTGAAAATTTTGTCCTGTGACCTCATAGGGCACTCGCCAATATATGCCCATCCATCTTTCCACACTCGCGCAAACCAAATCAAGGAAAGAAACCCGATCACCTTCATGAACAATGACTTGATATATCCTATTTCCACTAACCCAATAATCCCGTACTAACGTATCAGGTTGTACCGTTGTATCTATTTCAACAGTAGTTCTTTGAGTTCCAAACCAATGATCTCTTATCTTAACCGTAATCTTCATTCCAGAGCTGTGTTATAGACCAATCTAATTATACGATCTTTCGTGCGTTTAATATAAAAACATGTGCACACGTTACACAAAGTTAACACTACAAAGCAAAGCACTAAAATTAGCAAAGGAGGGACTGCATATGCTCGCGCCGTTGATGACATTCCTGTGAATATGTCCCACCAATGGTGGGCCAACGCCTGTTCGATGAGTTTAGCCGCATGCAAAACCTTCCCCTGTGCAATGTATGTGGACACTGTTAAATCAGAAACGTTAGACTTATGGGATTCAATCATCTGTTTTAGCTCCATGGAATCGTTCAACGCGCGCTTGAAACGAGCCAGGGAGACCCGCCACGGTACATGCAGAAATTGCCACTGTACCTCAGTCAGACGGGTGCTTGAACTGTAATTGGTTAATCGATAAGTCTGGTTGTTCCAACTCCACAAGTGAACACCATACAAACAGCCAGAGAAAGGCACCGTGGGTAATTGTGGATGGCTCTTAATTGTTGCTACGCATAACGTGTGTGGTCCGATCTGCCATAGCATGTCCCTAGCTGGTTCATGAACCCAATCACACAACACCCCATCTCTGGTTATACACGGGTTAATGTGACCTGTTTGCAACATACATATCACTCCTTTGTCTGCAGTCTCGCACAGTTGCATGTCATAAGTGAAGTTTGTCCTTGGCTCAAACCATCCATCCATCCATCCATTTTCTTCCGCTTATCCGGGGTCGGGTCGCGGGGGTAGCAGCCTAAGTAGGGAGGCCCAGACTTCCCTCTCCCCAGCCACTTGGAGCAGCTCCTCTGGGGGAATCCCAAGGCGTTCCCAGGCCAGCCGAGAAACATAGTCCCTCCAGCGTATCCTGGGTCTTCCTCTGGGTCTCCTCCCGGTGGGACATGCCCGGAACACCTCACCAGGGAGGCGTCCAGGAGGCATCCTAACCAGATGCCCGAGCCACCTCAACTGGCTCCTCTCGATGTGGAGAAGCAGCGGCTCTACTCCGAGTCCCTCCCGGATGACTGAGCTTCTCACCCTATCTCTAAGGGAGAGTCCAGCCACCCTGCGGAGAAAACTCATTTCAGCCGCTTGTATCCGAGATCTTGTTCTTTCGGTCATAACCCAAAGCTCATGACCATAGATGAGGGTGGGAACGTAGATCGATCGGTAAATTGAGAGCTTTGCCTTTTGACTCAGCTCTCTCTTCACCACGACAGACCGGTACAGCGCCCGCTTCACTGCGGACGCTGCACCTATCCGCCTATCGATCTCACGCTCCAGTTTTCCCTCATTCGTGAACAAGATCCCGAGATACTTAAACTCCTCCACTTGGGGCAGGACCTCCTCCCCGACCCGGAGAGGGCACGCTACCCTTTTCCGGCTCAAGACCATGGCCTCGGATTTGGAGGAACTGATCCTCATCCCGGCCGCATCGCATTCAGCTGCAAACCGCTCCAGTGAAAGCTGTAGATCACGAGCTGATGAAGCCAATAGGACCACATCATCTGCAAAAAACAGAGAAGCGATTCTAAGGCCACCAAAACGGATCCTCTCAACACCTTGGCTGCGCCTAGAAATTCTGTCCATAAAAGTTATAAACAGAATCGGTGACAAAGGGCAACCTTGGCGGAGTCCAACTCTCACCGGAAACGAGCCTGACTTACTGCCGGCAATGCGGACCAAGCTCTGACACCGGTCGTACAGGGACCTAACAGCCCATATCAATGGGCCTGGTACCCCATACTCCCGGAGTACCCGCCACAGAACCCCCCGAGGGACGCGGTCGAATGCCTTTTCCAAGTCTACAAAGCACATGTAAACTGGTTGGGCAAACTCCCACGCACCCTCCAGGACCCTGTTGAGGGTGTAGAGCTGGTCTAGTGTTCCACGACCAGGACGAAAACCACACTGCTCCTCCTGAATCCGAGGTTCGACTATCCGACGGACCCTCCTCTCCAGAACCCCTGAATAGACCTTACCAGGGAGGCTTAAGAGTGTGATCCCTCTATAGTTGGAACACACCCTACGGTCCCCCTTTTTGAATAGGGGAACCACCACCCCAGTCTGCCAATCCAAGGGAACTGCCCCCGATGTCCACGCGATATTGCAGAGTCGCGTAAGCCAACACAACCCCACAACATCCAGAGCCCTAAGGAACTCAGGACGAATCTCATCCACCCCCGGAGCCTTGCCACCGCGGAGCTTTTTAACCACCTCGGCGACCTCCGCACCAGAGATTGGAGAGCCCGATCCAAAGTCCCCAGGCTCCGCTTCCTCAGTGGAAGACGTGCCAGTAGGATTGAGGAGGTCTTCGAAGTATTCCGCCCACCGACTCACAACATCCCGAGTTGAGGTCAACAGCACGCCATCCCCACCATAAATGGTGTTGGTCGCGTACCGCTTTCCCCCCCTGAGACGCCGGATGGTGGACCAGAATCGCCTCGAAGCCGTACGGAAGTCATTCTCCATGGCCTCTCCGAACTCCTCCCACGCCCGAGTTTTTGCCTCAGCAACCACCCGAGCCGCATGCCGCTTGGACTGCCGGTACCTATCTGCTGCTTCCGGGGTCCCACAGGCCAAAAAGGCCCAATAGGACTCCTTCTTCAGCTTGACAGCATCCTTCACCGCCGGTGGCTCAAACCATTCACATTTTATTTTCAAAAACCAATACCCTTGTACAGTAATTACAGGTAAAACATGATACTTGCATACTGTAGTTGTGTCATTAATCAGATATTGTACCCAATGTCCCTCACACATTTTTTCATCACATTTTGTCATTTCTGGTTTCAAAACCAACCAATATGTACTCGAGATGTTCCACAACCTGCGCCATTCATGATGATTCTTTGTCGTCACCACCCTTTGGAAGTGCTCCTTCTGCACCTGTGCATGTAAGAGTACACGTGGTCCAATTCAAAGCCTGTGTCAAGTTCTGAAGTATCTCTTCTGTTTCAAACCACATTTTTAATTGCCAGTCCAGTCCCTTAAGGAGCAGTTTGGCTGTTTCTACTTGGGTCATTACCACTGATGGCATCCACACCCCAACTTGATGGATTGCTGTCGATGTATGCTGCCCCATAGTGGACAACATGGATCTGGTCACCTCGCCATCAATTGTATTTGACAAACCCAAGACAGTTCCAGTTCCTCCCAGTAAGGTGTCATACCACGCCCTTTTAATTCTCGAGCAACGTGGTAAAGGTGGGAACAGCACCTTCCAATGTACAGTCATGGTTAACACAGACTTCGCCATGAGTTGACAAGTGTCTATGATTGGGGCCAGGTGAGTTTGTTCCGCCTTGGTTGAATTAGGCAGTGCCCAGATCACATACACAAACGTCACTCTGGTAGTGGTTTGCGTGGAATTTCCAATGAGCATTACTCTCTCATCAGCAGTGAAGCTGAAACGTGTTCCATTCTGGCCCTTAGGCATGCATGTATGATTTTTGAACATCATACACACGGGAACCTGCGATTCAACAGTCACCTTGCATCCTGTCATGGTTATTGGGAAATCATGACCTCTGAAGTATTTTGGGCACATGTAAATCGGACAGTCACTGGCAATTTGACTGATCCAGCAAATGTTATTGGATGTACAGGTCAGGTTCATTTTTGTTTTCGTCTGAAGCATCTTTGCTCGTACAACAACATGAGGTTTTTCTACCTCACTCAGCATTTGTCCTGGTGTTGCTGAGGAGAGGCTGACCATGAACACCATGACACCAACGACAAGGAACACGGTGCCCAAACAGCCGACACTGCCATTTGGTTGGCGCTTGCCACGACCGCCGGTCATCTTGGCCCCGTGATGAACTCGATCTGCCCGTCAACAAAGACCAGGGAAACATCAAGCTGTGGAAACAAGAAATACTGCTTACAGACAGAGAAAGATCAATTAGTTTTCTCTCAAATAACATTTTTTGACAGGTACATTTATCCATTTTTCCTCTCCTGAATACAACACTGAAACTGTTGCATCTGTTCCTTGTGCTATTATTTCTGCAGCACGAGGAGGACCATTTTCCTGTCTCATCCATACTTTGGCTCCAGGTTTGTCAGTGGAACCAAAGCCACCAGTTCCTCTAACGGTCACTGTGACAGGTGCAGGAATTTCCATCACTGTTGACATGTCACATGGCTTAATAAGTTACTGTGCTATTTTGTCTCCTTTTTCCAGCACCAAAGGGCTGTCATTTTGATGGTTACAGACCACGCCCAGCTCCCCTTGATAATCTGCATCAATGACCCCTGCTTGAATGGTGAGCCCCTTTAATGACAATCCAGATCTGGGTAGAATGTGTCCATACATCCCTTTAGGACATTGCAAACCTAACCCAGTTTTTACAATCTGAATCTGATTAGGAATCAAGGTCACTGGCTCCATTGTTCTTAAATCTAGTCCCGCTGATCCGGGAGTTGCTCGAACAGGTAGTTCAGCTCTGTTGTCAATTTTCCACATTCTGATCGGTTCTTTGTCAGGGGTGCTGTACACATTAATCATTCGATTTAGGGGTGTGGTACCTGGTGCAATTGGTCTGTAATTCAGTTGAGACACAGCCTGTGACAAATTTAACTTCCAGTTTGTTAGATCATGTTTGTCATTTAATTTTCTTAAAGACCGTGTAAAGTGAATTTCAACATTTTCTTCAATAAACATTATAAATGTCATAATTGTAATCTTGTAAATGAGTAAAAAGTCTCAAAATTGTAGCTCAACTAATTTTGGAGTTATAGAGCAAACTGTGTATAAACATATTTCTATTTCAGGATTTTTTAGGCGTGTTTTAAACGTGACCGCGTTTCGTCACGCGGTCCTCATTAGTATAGCCCCACCCCCTGCAGCTCCAGCCGTATAAATTCGCCTCGGTGGAGCCGTTCACTCGCGAATCGCAGATAGCATCAGATAGCAATAGCATAGATATTTTGTTCATTGTTAGCTAGCTAATCAATTATGCCTCGTTCGTGCATCTTCCCTGGATGTCGCAATGGTCAGGGCACCCGTACAAATCATAACATGTTTTTATACCGCGTGGTTTTATACCAAGTATCTGTAATGCCTGGATAGGTCAATGGATAAAGCGCTTGCCTTCCGTCCCAAACCCCACGGGTTCAAATCCCGCATGGTACAACTCTTTTTTTTTTTTTTATTCATTCCAGATTAAAAACACACAAGAAAACTATTTACAAAAACAGCGTAACTCTTGGAAAAAGTAGCTGCTGTTACAGACAGAACTCGGATAAAAACAGAGCAGGTTTACTGGATCTCTGCTGCCTGCCTCTCCACAGAGAGTCAGCTCAGGGCAGGGGCCACGAGCGCAGCTGCGCTGAAACCACGCCCACGCACTGACACGCCCCCAGCGTTCCAGGGCAAGGCAAAATCATGTTTTTTCATGATTTTTGAGACTTAATTTTATAATGTAAACAATGTTTTTAATCAGTCAGATTTAAATGGGTGATTAATAACACATATTTATGCCATGTGACAAACTAAAAACACACACATTTAATTTCACTTTACACGGTCTTTAACATCTCTTTCAACAATCCATTCATTCTCTCAATCAGCCCAGCAGCCTGTGGATAATATGGAATATGATATACCCACTCAACATGTTTCTCTGCTGCCCACTCTTTTACCTGTTTCCCAGTAAAATGAGTCCCATTGTCTGTCTGAATCTGCAAAGGGACTCCATAGAAGAATTCTAGGGTCCTCAAACACTTCAATGTAAACACCTGATTTGCATATTTACAGGGATGAGTCACCAGCACTCCTGAATATGTGTCCACAGCCGTGCACACATATCTACATCCTTGTGACATGGGCAGGGGACCAATAAAGTCCATTTGCCAAATCTGGCCTGGCCCTTTCCCTCGATGTATTTGTCCCTGCATGTGTTGTGGCAACCCTTTTCTCTGATGTTGACAGGCTTCACATTGTTGTATAGCAGTTTTGATGTCATCTGTTTTTAGATCTATTCCCCTGTCTTGTGCCCACTGCTGTGTTCCCTGAATACCCCAGTGTCCTGCTTTTTGATGTGCCCATCTAGCTAGGCCTACACTAGATTCACGAGTTACAGGTAGTGCTCTGACAACCCCATCAATGTATCGATTGTGCAAGGCCTCAGCATCTGTGTTCTTTGTGTGAGCGTCAA
This sequence comes from Garcialebias charrua, assembly GCA_038048925.1. Taxonomy (NCBI): domain Eukaryota; kingdom Metazoa; phylum Chordata; class Actinopteri; order Cyprinodontiformes; family Rivulidae; genus Garcialebias; species Garcialebias charrua. Next base: position 20,307 of record JBBPBX010009064.1, on the reverse strand, counting down.
CATGAGTGACTGTTACTGAGATTGACTGTACTTTTTCCCAGATTTCTTTCCACAACTCTTTTCCCCACACCTCTTTGTTCTGAATTTTCCACCCGTTGGCATGCCACATGGGCATCCATGTAGTTAATCCATTAACTACTGACCATGAGTGTGAGTAGATGTGAACTCCCTGTACTCCTGCCTGCATGATCACCATGTGCACAGCTTTTAATTCAGCCCACTGACTGCTTCCTCCCTCCCCCGTTTCTTCCAAGGTATGACTCTGCGCCGGATTAAAAGCACCTGCATCATCATCTACGCTTTCCTGCCTGCCATTTAGAAGAACCGTCAGTGAACCAAGCTTGCTGTTGCTCATCAGAACTGAGGTCATCCCATCGCTTTCCAGACTTTACTGGGGACTCTGCCATCTTTTCAACTTCAAAAGCCTGTTCTCCTTCCTCTGGAATGTCAGCAACTTGCTCATGCAAAACAGATACTCCCTTCTCTCCTGGTTTAGCTCGTTCAGACACATACCACTTCCATTTAATGATGTTGGCTTCCTGAACTGTTCCTATTCTGTGGGTGGTGGGCTCACTCATACCAGTGATGGCATAGTTACATTGAAAAAGTAACTTAGTTAAGTTACTGATTAGTCCTTGGGAAAAGTAACTTAGTTAAGTTACTGATTACTTGATTTGGAAAGTAACTAAGTTAGATTACTAAGTTACTTTATTAGTTACTTTCAGCAGCTGCTGACAAGAACTCTGTTACAATACATAAAAATTTTAAATGTAAAATAATTACTAATAAAAAAATATTCAAAAAACAATGGTCTTTCTTGACTTCATTAAACATAAATACTTGTTTTTATAAAACATAAAATTGTCTGAGTTCATTAAACATACATACTTTTGATAAAAAAATATAAGGTACCGGTAGTATTTCTTGATTTCAATATCATAAATGAAGGTTGAATGAATAAAGAAATACTTGCTTTATATAAAAAAAGTGTCTTTCTTTACTTCACTAAACAAATAATATTTTTACAACAAAGACTTATAAAATGTTTATTTTGAAAATGTGTCAAGTGAACAATACGTTTGTATAGGCCAGCTGTCACTCTTTCAGGGATGAAGATGTTCAAATCCTTGATAGAGAGGAACAATGGTTTGAGAGAGGAGTAAAGGAGGCCATCTTTGTGAAAAGAAACCATCCATCAAGAGGTGGAGGCCTCCGGGTTCAACTGTCCCCCTCTTACAATGCTGTTATTGCTAGTGTCACTCAGCCCTCTGTGAATAGCAAACAATCAGGGTGCTAATGATCCATTGTTAGGCTGATGGTCCTCCTTGATCATGTGAGGAGCTGGTTTTGGCTGTCATCAACAAACTGGTTGATCCACTGTGAGAGGGTGCTATTTATAAGACTGAGTTGAATACAGCTCCTCAGACTGAGAAGTATTTCTGATGAAATATGAAACGTTTCTACAATTTTTTTGTTGTTGTTTGTTTTGTTTATTGAATGTCCAGAGGACCAGACTTAGCTTTTTTAGATTTTTCTACCTGGATTATTGAGCATATGCATCAGGGTCTTAATCACACACTTCTTAGCTGCAGGTGGATCATGTCCTTAGTTTTTTCATAAAGTGCTGAAGTGTTGACGCTCAGTAAAGCCTGCACATCAGACGATGGAGAAACTCCTACAGTTTGTGTTATTGATCTGGACTGATTACCTGATAAAAGTTGCAGCTGCCTGCTGCCTTAGCGGTGTTCACGTTCGGATGATGTCGTTAAATCCGTTCAAGTAGACGTGTTGCTGTTGAGATCCAGTCTTGTGAAACAAAGTCCATACAGCTTTGAATTTGCGCTCCTGAAAGCTGAAACTCAGGTCGCAGATAGAGCAGACGTCACGTCACGGTCTTTTTTTTAATCACTCGTCCTCCTCCTCCTCAGCTGACTTCCTCAGCTCAGCTCCAGGACGCGCTGCTGGTGTCAGGTTTCACACTCACAGCAGGTGACGGAATGTCCGCATAGACTCGTCTTTTTTTTAAAATCACTTCCCAAGACACATTGAGGAAATAAAATAAATATAGTACTACAGAAAATGACAAAAAGTAACGCACAATAATTTGGAGAAAGTAACTTTAATCAGATTACTAAATTTTGAAAAGCAACGCGTTAGATTACTAGTTACTGAAAAAAGTGGTCCGACAAGAGTAACGCGTTACTTTGTAACGCGTTACTGACATCACTGCTCATGACCCAGCTCAAAATAGGTATGTGAGTTCTCATCAAAATTTCATGTCCAGCAGTCTGAGCTTCAGTTTCAAGCAAAGCCCAATAACAGCCCAACAGCTGCTTTTCAAAAGGAGTATATCTTACTCCTGCAGGAGGCAGTTTTCTAGACCAAAAGCCTAAAGGTTTTCTCACACGCCCCTGTTTCTGCCACAAACTCCAGTTAGCATAATCATTGATAGCAGACACCTGCAGCTCCACTGGTCCTGACTGCAGTTTTCCCAAGGACACTGCCTGTTGAATAGCTTCTTTAGCTAAATCAAAGGCTATTTGTTGTTTTTCTCCCCAAACAAATTCCTCTTTTTTCCTGGTCACATGATACAAAGGCTGTAATATTTGTCCCAGATGAGGGATGTGGTTTCTCCAATACCCAAACAACCCTATGAACTTTTGTACATCATTCTTAGTGTGAGGAATGGCAAACGCAATGATCTTATCACGTGCTTTCTGAACAATTTCTCTTTCTCCTTTGTTCCAACAAATTCCCAGAAACGTCACATTCTGAGAGGGTCCCTGTACTTTGGCTGGATTAATCTCCCAACCATGATTTCTCATGTGTGTCATGAGTCTGGGTAGCACTGCTGCAACCACTTCCTGTGTGTCTCCCTGAATCATGATGTCATCGATATAATGAGAGACCATCACTCCAGGGGGCAGCTTAAAGCCATCCAGATGCTCAGCTACCACTCTGTGACAGATGGTGGCGCTGTGAATGTACCCTTGAGGTAAGCGTTGAAACGTGAACTGTCTGCCGCCCCATGTGAATGCAAATTGTTCCATTCGGTCCTCTGGGATTGGGATAGTGAAAAATGCATTAGCCAAATCTATCACTCCGTACCATGTTCCTTTGTGATGCTGCACTTTTTCAATGATAGACAGAGTGTCTGGTACAGCTGATGTTAAAGGAGGCATGTGTTTATTAAGCTACCTGTAATCCACAGTCATTCTCCATGAACCATCTGACTTTCTGACTGGCCAAATGGGATTATTCCAGGCAGTAGTGCATGTTTTTAACACTCCAGTCTCCACATAATATTTGATGGTGTCAGCAATTTCATCGTGACCCCCAGGGATACGATATTGTTTCATGCTTACTGTCTTAGTTGCCAAAGGAATGGGAAAAGGAGGCATTTTCACTTTTCCCACCAACACAGATTTAATCTGTAAAGGTCGCTCCACCCCGAACTCAAAACGCCCTTGTTTCAGATGAAGTGTCATCCCTGCTAAAACATCCATACCCAAAATCCACTCTTTTACTGGAGTGACTAAAACCTGAAATTTCTTAATTGGCATTTTTCCAATTTTTAAAGGTATAGTCATACTTTTTCCAAAAATCATGTTTCCTCCCAGACCTGAAAGGGGAACAACAGGACCATTTATTCTGTCAGGGTTTCCGTGAATTAATGTAGCCTCAGCCCCTGTGTCAACGAGTGCTAGCACTTTTTGAACATTTTTATTCTTCCAATAAATTTCTATCTGAACATGCGGTCTAATATCATCTGTTGACCAATTTGTAATCCTTATTTCTGGGGCCTGGCTTTTTTCCTATTCGATGTCCATCAGATCCTGCAAATCTGGATATAACTGTGTTCTTTGTTTGCCTTTTCTGTTCTTTTTTTCTGCTTCACAGTTCTGACTCTAATGAACTCCTCCTCCGAGGAGTCTCTTTCTAACTCAACATGAGCAAACTGGCTCCCCTCTCCGCTCCCCTCCTCGCTCTGCACCTCCACTGTGCTGGCGCGCGTGGGTCTGAGCTCAGCTGAGGAAGTTGAAAGAAGAACAGGAGCGCTTTGGAAAACGTTTCTCAGGGCCTGTGTTAAATTTTCCATGTCATAACTAGCACAATACACTTTCAAGCCTCTCTGTTTACATCTGAACCTCAACTGATCCGTAGGCAATCCGTCTATTTCATTAGGAGAAACCCCTGATTTAATTAATGCTCTCCAGAGATCAGAGCGAGTGGGTCCGGTGTTTTTCTGAGCATCCCTTTTTGGCCCGCGCGTCGTCAGTTGATTATATCTTTCACGTGTTTCGCCCTGAGGTTCACCTCTAGTTGAATTCCAATCACCCAGAGAGGCTAGTTCCATAATTCTGCTACGGATATCAGACATCGAAACATCGGTAGCTCCCAACATTACTGTTAACATTGTAGCTCGGTAATGCGATGGAGCTGTTCTGATCAACCGGTCTCTCACCACCTTGGGGACCGGTAGCGCTTGATAGTCAGCAGCCATCCCATAAGTCAACGCGTCACGTACACACAGCCGAATTAAACGTTGTACGCATTCTCTAAGCGTCACCAACTGACTTTGCAAATCAGGCCAATCTGACGGATTCGGAAAGGTGAATCTAACTGCGCGTGTATACACATCAAACAAGGACCGTGAGTCCTCCAAGTCCCTGACCTCTTGTCGAAACGCTGTATTTACATTCGTATCAATGGATAGTCCAGCAAAAGACATGCTGTCACCCGCATCAACCTGAACCTGAGACGCCCCCTCGTCCAAAAGCCTGGCCATCCAGGTATCAACTGGCTCCCCAGATAGTTGCCTGAACCTTTTTGACAGATATGCAACTTCCTCCTGGCTGTAGTCTTCCGTTATCACCTTAAGATCTGCATTGGGCTGTGGCTGTTGCACCAAGTCCATTATCTGATTGCCTGCTCGATCCAAAACAGCCTGTCCTGCTGCATCCATCCTTGCTTGCAATACACCTGGAACCATCACCTGCTCTTGCCTGCGTCTCTTCACTGGTTTTACATTTTTACTGGGGACCGAGGAGACAGGAGGAGCAACCTCCACCCGACTGCTCACGTCCTGCTCTTTATTATCCCAAAAATAATCATTTTCATCACTCTCGTCCCCCCAAAGATCCCCGTCCCAACTTGCTGGATCAAAGCCAGAACCCAGCCCAGCGACAAAAGCTCTGACCCTCTTTGGGGAGACGCTTCGTTTTTTCCTCCTGTACTTTTCTCTCTTCAGCATGGCAACTTGCGTCACCGCTCTTTCCACAAGTTCTGTCATTTTCTCCAGTTGCACATTTAATAATTACACATGCTGTCTCTGCAACAAACAGTCTGTCTGCGCTTCCTCCGAAGCGGTCTTGTACTTTAACATTTGCGCCTGTATTTGCTGATTCTTTTCATGTAAGCTTTTCCATGCAGTCGCACAAATCCACACAAGTTTCTGCAAACCACACACAGGTGCCCCTTTTTTAACTTCTACTGTTTTCAAAGCCGTCAAAAAATCACCTGAATTCTTAGCATTTAAAGAATCGTTACAAGGAGAAGGGCGTGCCCCACTGTCTTGCAAAAATGCAGCAATTTGTTGGTACTGAACATCCTTCCACCCCTCCACCAACTCAGTTTTCACTCCTGCATCTGCTTTATCTCTTTTCTTAAACATTGTACAGCCTTTTTCTCCAAAACCCTGCTACTCGCAGCGCCAAAATGTCTTATGATATTTTATTTTAAATGTGCAGGACTCGGGAAAAAGGTCGGTACAATGAAAACACACTCTCAGAACTGTGTACTTCAGTATGCTTTAATAAAAAGTTGCCACAGATACAATGAAACTCTGCAAAGCATAAAAATGCTCAAAACAACACATACTGTTATTTGCTAGGGTTAAGCATCAATTTTAAACCCCGCCACGAACAACAGAAAAAGCCTCAAGCTTTCACACACACTCAGAAAAAGGCATTGAAATAAAAAGATCAGAATCCCTCACCGTTGATACAAACGAGGAAGCCGCTTCGTTCAGTGGGAGATATTTTCTTCAATGCAAAACCGGGCGTTGATCAGACCCACGGTAGACTTCAGATGTCCATCCGAGCGCCTCCTATTTTATACCTTTGAGGTGTGTGAATGTGTATGCATGGTGCGTGTGCGTGCGTGTACTTCACTCTCATCTTGATTTTGTGTGAGTCGGTGCAAGGCACGGGTGAGGGATAACATTTGTTACTTTGATTAGACTGTTGCAACTTTTGCCAATAAAAACAAAGTTATATGTGGAAAAAGAGCAGGGCCCTTGCCTTTCCCACATAATCAGTGCCTTTCAAAGCAAAAGCTGCCTCACTAAAAAGTCAGCCTGACACTAAGTATATGGTCAGTTTTAATGAATACACTTAAATTTGATAAAATAGTCAGAAAGCATAATATTTCTCTGGTTTATCTCATTCCTCACACGTCCACACACATTCCACAAATGGCAGGAGCAAAGCTTTGTTACAGACGAGCTAAGGCCTCTTATCAGCACATACACATACACACACACACACACATACACAGAACAAGAAATGAACACTTTTCACACAGCTGCAGAAGAGAGTTGCTACAGAAGGGAGCTTTTTGCTTTTTGTTCAGGACCTTTTGTGTGTGCACCAAGTTCCTGGGAGTGCACGTCTTGAAGGACCTGTCCTGGAGCAGGAACACTGCAGCACTGGCCAAGAAGGCTCACCAGCGCCTCTACTTTCTCCGCAAGCTGAAAAGGGCTGGAGCTTCAACCCCCATCATGTGCACCTTCTACAGGGGTGCCATAGAAAGTGTCCTGACCAGCTGCATCACGGTGTGGTTTGGTGCATGTACTGCATCATGCCGCAAGAGCCTCCAGCGCATCGTGAGAGCAGCTGAGAAGATCGTCGGCACCTCCTTGCCCTCACTGCAGGACTTACACAGCAAACGCCTCACTCGGAAAGCCCACTGCATGGCAGGTGATCCCACACACCCACTACACAGCCGCTTTAGACTGCTGCCATCAGGGAGGAGACTGAGGAGTCTCCAGGCTCGTACCAGTAGACTGAGAGACAGCTCTGTTCATCAGGCAGTCAGAATGCTAAACACTCTGCCTGCTCTGCCTCCCCTCCCATTTGAACTGCCTTAACACAAAAAACTTTCTCACACATTACCACTCAACACAAAGTTTTTAACACTGGACTCTGTGTCATCAAACGGGTTATTCACTAAACTCTCGGTCATGTGCTCATTCAGTTTGCACTACTTCTCATATTTGCACTAATGTTTGTATTACATTACTGCCTATAGTCATACTACTGTTTACATTCACTGTTTACATTTATTAATACGGTTTACATTTATTACTACTGCTTTACATTTATTACTACTGTTTACATTTACACTACTTTTATCTACACTACTGCAGATACATATACAGCATTCTCTGACTAGCCTTATCTAAGGATGCCAAATGTGCCTTATGTGCCTCACTGCATATGCCACTTTGCCTATATACCAACATCAAATACCTCATACATATACTGTGTACATTAACTTATATGCTGCTGTGCCACTCTTTGCAAATGTCAATGCTAGAACCTTCAGTTTATTTTATAGATATACTTTTTATACTTTTTATACTACTATGCAAAAACTCAGGACAGTATTACACTTTTATTATTTCATTTTATGCTTATGTTCATTGGGTGTTTGGTGTTTTAGGGGTGTTTGGTGTTTCAGTGTTGGTGTAAATTTTCATACTTTTATACTATTATGAAAAAACTCAGGACAGTGTTACACTTTTACTATTTTATGCTTATGTTTATTAAATGTTTTAGTGTTTAGATGGTTACTGTTGCACCGAGGGACTGAGAGAAATGCAATTTTGGTCCTATGTATGTCCTGTACATATTGCAGTTCTGACAATAAAGTTGACTTTGACTTTGACTTTGAATAATGTAACAAAACTATTAATCCCTTACAAAGTTAATCACACACATGAGATTATATAAAATGTAATCCTTTATGTTCTATGATTACTGAAATATATGATTATTATGACTATGATTAAGGTGAATTATGTAACAAGTAATAGTGTATTAGTATTCTGTGGCTCCCTGGGGGTGTTTACATAGCTGGATGAAGGATGGACAGAGTTGAGAACATGATGTCACTAGCTACCAATGAAGGGTGAAGGTTGATGTAGCCATGATGTCACCAGCTACCAATGGAGAGTGAAGGCTGGTGTAGCCATGATCTCACCAGCTACCAATGAGGGTTGAGGGGAATGATGTAGCCGATCTGTAAACTCACCCCAAACAAGGAGGTGAGCCCCTTATGGCTATAAAAAACTGGTGGAGAAAGGAAAGGTTGCTGATTTCTTGAAGACTTTTTGTGGATTATACTGGATACTGAACTGGACTCTCTGATACTGAACGGAAGAAATTGGATTATCTGAAAAAAGAGTCTCCTTTGGACAAAAAAGGAGTAATTCTTTACTTCAGCCCGGATTTTCTATTTTTCTTCAAATTTGGAACAGCAATTAGAGATAGAATAAGCCTTCAATCTTGTTAGGATTTGAGGCATTTTTTCCTTGCCTTTGGGATAACCCCTTGTGGAATCTCCTGGGAGAAGGTAGGAAAAATATTCCCTGTTCTTATCCAAGGACTAAATTTATATTAAATTTATTATAACAGCAACAGCCTGCTTAAACAAGAAGATTAAAATCAGTAGTACTTGGAGTATCCAAACCTGGACAAGGATTGTTCTGCTGATGGAGGATTAGAGTGAGTTAGGAGAGTTCTGTTAACCGGGTCAAACCCCTGGAAGATCCCAGAGCAAAGTCTGCGCTCTGGGACCTGATTGCTCTCGGTCTGAAGGCTGAGGGAACATTTTGTTCCTCTCCACCCACCCTATCCTGCTCTGAAAGCCTTTCATCAGCTCAACTGAACCAATGATGGATTAAAGCTGATTTTTCCTGAACTACCATTTTTCCTTTTTGATTGGATTATACTTTTTATGGGATTATAACACCTTTTGAGGATTATACCATGTTTGATTGGATTAAAGCCTGAATTACTTTTTTTCCCTTTTTAATTGGATTATACCCTTTTTGTTGCTTTATGACACTTTTGTGGAATAAACACCATTTTGAGGATTATACATTTTTGAATGGATTATAACTGATTTTCCCTGAATCACCATTTTCCCTTTTTGATTGGATTACAACTCAACTAAATCGCAAATCGAACACCCTAAGCCCTGCCTGTATAGACACTTTAGGGAGCTGTAGAATTATTTGATTCTTGGGATGTCAATTATGTAACCTGATGTAATCAACCTGTAGTAGAAGTGCATTAACGCTGTTAACCCCTGCAACTATTAATTAAAATAACATAAAACGTACAAATCTGTATTTTCATTGACTTACTTGATATTAAATGATGGAAAACTTGGTTTAATGATAACAACAACCTTGTGGAGGTTTTAAATGGTTTTATTAGCTTCTAGAGTATAAAACAACCCCCTGGGATCTTGTTCCTAGATCCTAAAACTAACCAGACTGAAAACAATTGCAATCTACAAGGGGGTAAGCTGTCGTTAATGCACGTTTCCCCGTGGGGTATGATCTGACTCCATTTAGCTAGGTCAGGCTATTCACGGTAGGTGAGGGTGTGACGTGCAAATAGGAGACAGTAAACAGTCTGGGTGAATTACCTCGTCTCAGCCTAAAATCCTAACTGTTCCGAGACACCTCGGGTAATACTTGAGTGCAAGGATTAGTTAAGGACCCGTTAAAGGAGTAGGCTGGAGTGAAGGCTTGTTACAAGGTCCTGTGGCTATCTCACTCACGTAGAAAGACAATATGTATATATGTATACACATATATGTGTGTGTGTGTGTATATATATATATATATATATATATATATATATATATATAATGTATATATATATATATATATATACATACATATACATACATACATACATACATACATACATCATTCATACATACATACATACATACATACATACATACATACATACATACATACACACATACACACATACATACACATATATATGTTCCTTAAAAAGCCATAGACAAAGCAGAATGTCCAAAAAAGAAACAAGATCATCCAGATATAAAAACAATGTTGAACATAATACAGACAGAATTTGAAAGAATACAACATTGGTTTCAACAAAACAAACTGTCATTGAATTTAGAGAAAACCAATTACATGATATTTATTCAACCTTTATTTGTATCTGTGACTTTCCTTCCCTCCATTGATTACGGTGACATTCTCTACATGAATGCTCTTACAAGCACCCTGCGGATGTTGGATGTGGTCTATCATGGTGCACTAAGATTCATAACTGGTTGTGATTATCGTACCCACCACTGCACCCTGTATTCACTGGTTAATTGGACATCATTAACCTCACGCAGACTCTTCCACTGTGTTTGCTTATCTGAATAATCAGCGAGGTAATCACAAGGTGCGTGACAAGCCCTCACTGCAGCCTACCTGCTAACAGGGTCTATTGAACCGGTCCCGGAGTTTGGGTATTACCTTGAACTACGTGGGACAGCTTCCGACTGAAGGCTGTCGATGGGAGAATTCATCTGGACTATTCACCTCCTAGCTTCCACAAGCCACACCCCTTTTTCACCTTGCTCCTCCCTCCACCTCAGCAGCCGGGGACCGGAGGGTTTAGTACAAGGCAACTCGTGTTAACGGAGGCTTCTCCCGTGTTTAAGCTCGCTATTGTTACTGATCCAGTTAATTTTAGGATCCAGGAGATCGGACCCTGGGGTATTGTTTTAATATAACCTTAGGTGCTAATGCTTAACCTTTAAAAACCTCCTAATATTTGATGTTATCTTTGTGAACCAAACTTACATTTCCATGGACAAGTGGATGATGAATAAAAGTCAAGAATTTTACGTTTTGTTTATTTTAATCAATTATTTTGCAGGGAAGGATCAGCGTACAGCATAACTCTCCGTTCCCATGGGACATATCTAAGTTTCCATGGGATCTTTATCTGAGATGAACCTAAATCAACCTTAGATATATACTAAATTGTCTTTATTGCAGCCAGCTTCTGGCCAGGTACCTCTTTATGATCCCATAAAAAGTGGTTGTCTGGACAACACTTCATTCGAGTGAAACCTGGTTCATGTGAATCTGGGCCCCTTCTGCTTCTCATAAGGGCTGGATCCAATTATTAAAATCAAGGTTGATCGACACCCCCTGCTTGGATTCAGTCCTTGCTCATTCACACCCTATTTACGACCTCCCAGCCAGTCTTCATCGTGTTCCTCAACGTCCACATGCAAGATGTCTTCTTCTTCTTCATCGTAGTCCAATTCGCTCATACCATCCTGATCTGGTATGTGCTCGTTCTTGATGTTCGACTCGTCTTGTCCTGTCATGTTTTCATCTGTTTCAGCCCAGGATTCCAGCACGACCATCTCCTCGAGCGCCAGCGGACTATTTTGCGGACTCGCTCTCGGCTGCTGTGGGATTCTGGCCCTTGCATCATCATGTCTTTCATCCGGCCCAGGGGATGTTACTCGGTTCTCAACCCCAGGACTCATGACAGCGGTGTTAATCTGGGTTGAGTCGGCCTCAATGTGATGCAATCCCACATCTTCGATTCCGTTTTCCTTTGGCTGCAACAAGTCTGACGTACCTTGCTCTTTCTTAGGGTTTATTAACGCTTTAATGGCCATGGACAACTGTTCTGCTTGGATCACAGTGGTAAGGCTTTTGTCAGTAGTTATCGGGCCGAAGGGGATGAATTCGACAGGTCCATCTGCTCGGGGCTGATCAATGCTATCTAGGCTGCCAGGACTTTGTTGTTCTTCTCCCGTGGATGCAAGGCTGTCTAGGATACTGTCCAATGTATCCAACCCGCACAGCTCTGGGCATTCTAGAGTGAGGATGGGTGGTTCTGGGGTGTCAGATTGCTCATCCATTGGTTCAGTCTCCCTGCTCGCTGGGATCTTGCGCTGGGTCTCCATTAACAGGAATGGGGCCCAAAGCATAAAGAGTGGGTTGATTTCTCGGGCACCAACCGGTGCAGACATCACCAGGGGCAATGGTTCCAAAGGGTTTGCTGTTGTTTCGATGTATGGCCCATATACTAAAGCCAGTCCAGTATATAGATACGTGGCCCAGAACCTAGTTCTGTTCTCGAGATGTTCCCACACTTTGACCACCACCGGGTAATATGAGGATCGTGGTGGAATGGTTCCAACCAGCATGTGGGGTTCAGAATTTAAGGCAGAGCTCCAAATGACTTTACAGGTTCTTTCAGTTTCTGCGCACGCTTCTGCAGGCACTTGGGGCAGGCTATACGGATCGTCTATTACTAGGATTCCGTTCACCACTGTCTTATTCATTGCCCTCAGATGACATGGTTGGCACCACCAGGATGACCCCACAGCCCAGAGATATTTGGTCTCTTTCAACTCATGATGGCAGAAACAGCAAGGCATCTCAGGTTCCTGCGAGAGCAAGCAGATGCGTCACAGAACTTTGCTCTTTACAAAAAGCCATCAAAAATAAAAATTTAAAAGTTCAATAAAATCGAAAGTTCAAAGGAATGTAGGACTGGTGAGTTTGGCAAATAGGGAATAAAAAGCTATTCCGGCAGACCCAACCCTACACAGGTTCTACGGGTCTCTTTAGGCCACGATCCATTTTTCAAAAAATTCTTAATCAATTAATTACGAAAAACTAAACTACCAAAACTCACACAGTCAAATCTACAAAAAATTTAAGAACTCTATTAATGGTGTCATACCTTCGTCCGAGGTTCTCAACCCTGATCAACAACCATCTGAGAGAACCTCGTCGGTTGATGTCACCTAGGTAATTCGAGTAACTATATAAGAGTGACTAACTAGTCATTCGAGTCATTCGAAAAGTAGTAAGTAATGATTACTGTTAACATTTATTTATATAATACGAGTAATAAAGTCAACAATTAAATTTAACTAAAAGCGTTGCTAGGGTATTGGGTTTAAGCGTTGTTGGCTATACTGATTATATTGTTGTATCTCCAGGAATCACAGGTTACGATCTATGGATGGCCTACGATTTTCGTCCGCCTCCGGTACAGCAGGGAATTCACTAGACCTATGTTTGAAAACGGCCCCGTATGTCATCATCCAGATTATGATGGGTACCGTGGTGCAGAATCCACTCCAATATAGCACGGAGCAGATTCCCCACATTAGACCCCACCCAATTAACACGAACAATCTAAGTAGCCAACGTTTTCTACCCATTTTTTGCAAAGACATTGTCAAATAAAGCAAATGCGCCACGACTGTAATTGCTATAATTCCTTCCAGTATTGTGGTCACTAATCTACCTACTGTACTACCGCAGTGTGAGTTTGGTATAGATATCAGAGTCAGGCGGGTTAAGCACTCCAGAGCCACTACCAGCGAGTCTACGAGCAGCCAGATTGCAATTACTATCTTCTGTCGGGAAGATGTTTGAACCCTTCCCAGCAGATAGACAACAAACAGGTGCGGCATGATCTCAGTTCGTTTGAGTATCATGTGTGTCACAATCATCTTGCCATGGGCTTGCATAGCTGTTGGGAATCGCATTATCTTCTTCTTGCTCCATTCTCCGGTATGGCAATACAACATCCAGGCTATTAGTACCAAAAAGTATTCTATCGTGCCCCCATTAAAGTAACTTGGACATTGCGGCCCGGTTGTAGTTGGGGAAACGGTGGTGGTGTCGGGCCATGCCTCGGAGGTACTAATCTCTCCTGGGGTTATAGTCGTAGTCTGGTCACTTGTGGTCTGCATGTTGTTATATTCTTATCTGCCTAAATCGGTAGTATGTTACGCGGGTCCTTCTTGTAATCTTGCAGTAAAACTGTACGATTTGTCTTTCCCACTCCTCTAACTGTTCTCTTTCCTGAGATGTTATTCTAGACTTCCAGTCACAGTACCCTGGTAACGCTATGCTAGATGTTTCAGAATGTCCGTAATCCCTATATGTGGCACTAATATATCTATTTTGTCCGTCCCGTACTATAGCTTTAATAAGACACCTCTCTCCGCAAGGAGTTCCTTTAATTTCCTGAATTCTCTGATCCTCATAAACTAGTTCTTCACAATGGCAAAGGATGATCTTGTTGTCTTCTGTTGTTACAGCGATCTTCTCTTGGTTTGTATAAGCGATTGTCAAATAGTAAACTATAATTACCGTGGTTAGGCTTTTAAGTTGCTTCTGCATTCCGTTCTTATTCGACTTCTCCCTTAGTTGGCTGCTTTATCCTATAAGTCTTCCTGAGCTTCGATCCCTGCTGCTCCGGGGCTGAAGAGTGACTACTTCCCCCTATGCTTCTGCTTTTAAGCAGAGCCAGCGCCCCCCTCTGGGAGGAGTGGCTTATCGCTCCTCCCCCATGGGCGGCGCATAGCTCTGATACCTTCCTGTAAGGCCACCCGTCCCAATACTGCGATAATTACCATTGCGACCATGATAGCCAAATAAGGCCAGACCTGAATGAATAGATCAATCATCCATCCCTGGATGGTTTTTCCACCTTCCTTAAGTATTGAGCCTATTCCGTATGCTGTTTCTTTAACCTTATGGCCTATTGCATAGCTAACAGTCTCATACCATGCACAGCTATGTGAATTCTCTCCCTCACCACATTTTTTCCAGCTTTCTTCTGGATACTGACACGTGAGGTTGGAATAGATTTTGTTCGAGCCTACCCATTCATATCCCTGTATTTCATCACCAAGGCACAGGCGACGTCTAGCTGCATGTCCTTCGGCTAATGCGATCATTGAGTCTGAGACAAAGGGAACTATCACTCCTTGAACTTCCTTCCTGCTACTTAATTGGTGCCCTAGGACAGCGTTTGTGCAACTTGTTCCTCTCGGCACTGCTCGTCTCCATGTTTGACCATATTTTTTCCAGATTACCCCTGCAGCATGTGTTGAATATTCACCTGCGTAGTAGCTTTTACAATAACTTTCCCATCCTGGTAGCTCGTAACAAGGTCTACGGGCTAAACTTATTGCACATTCGGTTTGTTCTTTATTACAAATCATTTTCCAAGGTCTGGGGCTAACATACCTCTCGGGGCGATATAGAGCTCCTGCCCATATATCCTGCTCTTTGGAGTATACTGTAGCTAAATATTGGTATCTGATCCAATAATTGTTTGAATGCTGCAAACATGGGGCTACCCATTCTTTTATTTCTTCCTCCTGAAATCCCCACCAGGTTCTCAACTTATCTCGTTTATGGTACTCATGCCACGCCTGTAGTAATATCTTTGCTGTCCTAGCTTTTTTCAGATTTGTACAATCATAACGCCAAGTGGACATCACGGTTACTTCAGTTTCCCATAATCTGCATCTAGGGGACACTCCACTACTTTCCCAAACTGAGTTGTTGAGGCTAAGAAAAATACGTTCGGCTACACATTTATCGATCTTATCAAAATCGTTCTTTGGTACATTAAGTAGTTCATCTGGTTTGGGTAATTTCTGTGTGTACATGTCTGAGTAATAAGGTCCTATTAATCCCAGGTGAAGTCTAGCGTGCCCTTCTACAAAATCTCCTTCAAAATGTGGTAACCTAGGAGCTATCCAGACCCAGGGTAACGTAATATTTAACCAATCTTCGTGCTTCGCATTGGATGGGCTAAATATAGCTGCCCAACTCCAATAATAATATTTCTGATTATTAACTGGGGTTATAGGTAAGAAATTTTGAGTTTTGCACTCACCATACAGGTTCCAGTAGCAATGTGTAAGCCTTTTTATTTTATTTTCCTTGCAGTGTTCATTATACGCTTTTCTCGTGTCTGCGTCTAATTTTGGGAATATCTCTTTAGGCAGGAACAAATCCATCAGTAATCCATCCCCATCTATTATCATTGGGGTTAGTGGTGGACCTGTATACCGTTGAGGATGTGTTCTACCTGTTGGCCTTATTTTGAGCCTGATATTAGTCTCATTGGGCTTTAATGCCTCCTCGTATTTAACAGGGTGGATGGTCTTGATACCAGTGAGGTTCTGGTTATTCTGGGTATTGTTTCTTTGAATTGTAGGAGGGATTGCGTCGCAGTTTAAATGGAGGTTGCCCCAAAACTCCCAGCGAGGGAGAATTGCTTGACAGCTACTCTCTTTGGGTGGTGCCGGATAAATAACCTCTGTATCCCAGTAGCCTTGGTGCTTTAACCCTAGTAAGGGTCTGCAGGCACGGTCACATTGCCATTCAGGTGGTTGTTTGTCTGGATGGATCCAGTTGCATCTCATTGTTCTCCGAACATAGTTCTCCAAAACTGCAGTCCAAACTACAATACCATCTTCTAGGACCAGCAAGTCAGTCATGGTCCAGGATATTCCGGTCAGGTTTTCAGTTTCGATATGCGCTGCCCACTCAGACATTTTATCCAATTTTCTTCTCCAAGCTTGGTAGCCTGCTCGTTTCACTTTGTTCCATGCCAAGGTTTGATTTGGAATGTCTTCTTTAGGGTCCCAGGGCATGAAAATGTTCCGTCTGGTGACGTCCCAGCAGGTCATGTTCGCGTACTTGGACCTTCCGTGGGACACTTGCACATGTGTTAGGCTCCATGGTCTGATTCCAGCTTGATACAAAATAACCAACATCATTATTAGGCCTATTAACACTACGAATCCCCGCATCAGGGTTCGCAGGCATGCTGCTTTGTCCATTCTCATAATCTTTAAACAGTCCTTAGGTCGTTTAGGGGTCGCTAGATCTTCGTAGATGTGTGTCCCATTTTCATAGGCATGTGGATCGTCACCGCTATCCGAATCAAAGCTGCTTGAATCACTTTGGTTCGGTCTTCTTATCAGGGCAATCATGTCGAGGGTTTCTGTTCAAAGTCTTTATTTCTTTTGACTCTGGGCCTCCTTCTCGCACATCGGCGAGCTGTGGTCACTCGTTCTTTGAGGAGTTCCAGATATAGTGGAGAGGGGTGTGGCAATCCGGGTTGCAATCCCTTCCACACCCACTTCCACTGAGTCACCAGCCATTCTCTAGGTTTAGGCTGGGGTCCCTCTAGACTCCATCTCTGTTGCCAATTAGGTCCCTGTGCTATTTTCCGCTGGGCTTTGCAAAGTGCCTCAATATACTGTGTTGAGGTGGGGCCTTCTGGTGTCAGATTTTCTATTAAAATTATCAATGGTTCTTCATTGTACATTACCCCCATTAAATGTCCCATTCTAGCCCACGGAGTAATGCTTTGATAAGGAGTTTGTATACGGGTTCTTAGCATTCTTATGGGTAGGTGTTGATTTTCGATAATATATCGTTCTGGTCTACTCACCCTTCCCCTGATTGCTTTCACCATGGCTGGGCTTGTAGTCCAGATCACCATTCCTCCCACCGAGAGTTCAAAGAATCGACTTTGGTACATTTCTCGATAGTTAGGGCCCCATCTTAATTTAATGCTTATTCCCGCCACTATCAGGTAAACTACATTAAATATCCATGGTGAGGTTGGTGGACAAGGCTTAGGGGGGAGTTCACAAGTCGGGTCATGTCGGGGCAGATATGCTGGCTTCAGGCGATATTCATTTTGGGCTTTGTCCAAATCGGGCTGTCTAGTGTATTGGTTGGTTGTGTAGAAATAGTTATTGCTGCACTTCTTCCAAGAGAAGTCCTGTCTGGGTTTGTCGAGCCGTACTATTTTTTCGGCTGTGGCTAGCGTTCTTTTAATTCTTAAAGCTGGCATTTTCGGTCCGACCTTATCAAATTGAACCAAAATATTTTCAGTATCTTGATCTATCCATTCCGAGTCTATAATGTCTTCCTTTTTTATTGTCCTGGTTCTGGGTTTGTAAGCAGCCATTTCAGTAGTGGGTGTTCCTTTCTCAGTTCTTCGGCGGCCTCGGGGAGATCGTACACTGTGCTAGAGGAAGGGTGGTTCTGACTTTCTTCTCTCCTCACTCTCTCTTTATAGAGCTCCAAACACAGGGGTGAGGGGTGGTACAGATCTGCACGTAGCCCCCGCCACACCCATGTC
Organism: Garcialebias charrua; assembly: GCA_038048925.1. Classification (NCBI taxonomy): domain Eukaryota; kingdom Metazoa; phylum Chordata; class Actinopteri; order Cyprinodontiformes; family Rivulidae; genus Garcialebias; species Garcialebias charrua. Next base: position 2,245 of record JBBPBX010009064.1, on the reverse strand, counting down.
CACTGGTAGACCTCCCAGTACTCTGGCTCGAGTTGTGGGCCTTCCAGCCATCTAAAGTCGCCCAAAGTCATAGGGAGCCCCTCAAAATACCGGTTCATTGCTGCGGTCATCTGTTGTTTCAGTTTTCCAAAACTTTCCGTCGCATATTGTGTGTAGTGTGGACCCCTCTCAAGTGGCTGCGTTATTATACTAACTAATGGATGTCCTCTGTAGGACACTTTCATCCTGTAGGCTTCTCGGGTATGATGATCTGCCCACTCTTGATAAGGCATACGAACCCGGTCGTACAGCATTCTTAGTGGCAGTCTGGTATTTTCTACCACCACTTTAGTTGGGTCACATTCCTTTTGGTAGATTTTTGTCTTCAGAGTTGAACTTGTCGCCCAGATCACTTGTGTTCCTACAGTGATTTCACAATATTCCGTTTGATGTGGCTGATCATAATTTGGGCCCCATTTAATTTTGATTTGGGTTCCCTGCACCATTATTCTTGTTGCATTAAAAATCCATGGTGTCCCCATGGGCCCTGATTCGTTTTGGACTGCCTTATTATTAACCCACGCCATGAAGCGGCTTTTTCTAACAATTTGGGTTAGGTCTGGACTTCTGAGTGTTTGGACCACCGTGCTGTAATAATTTTTTGTACTAGCTTTAGTAGTTGAAAAATCTTTTCTTGGTCGATCTAATTTTACCAGTTTGCCTCGAACAATTAAGGCTGGTTCGTATGGTCCAATTCTCAATCGTTGGAACAACACATTCAGTCCATCTCTCTGTAGTCGTGTTGTTTCTCTATTGTTGGAGTTTTCCCCGTCTGGTTCACCTGGCTCTGGTTTGAAGCTTTTGGCTGGTACCCAGCATGTTTCGATTGATGCTAGTGATTTTAGGTTAGCTCTTTTCTTAAAAATAGAGCTTGGACATTTTAATACTTTGTTAAGGGTTTGTTTACCTTTTCTTTTTCCGTGATGAGATCCATTGAAGATTCTAGCGCCCCGTTTAAAAGTCTCTACTTGTCCGTTTTCTTCCATTTAAATGTTCTTCTGGCCCAGTCCTTCAACGCACTTTGTTTCTTTTTTCCTTCCTTCGGTGGGATTTCCTCTTCCTCCTCTTGACTGTCTTTGATCGGGTGTATTGTGGCTCCAACTGAGTACACTCCCTTGTATGGTGCTAAGATCATCTGCACCGAGACCTTAACCCTCTGGGTGGAGTTTGGCCTTATGGGCGTACTTGCTTGCTGCGGGGCTGTTCCTGGTATCTGCAGCGCCCCGTGTCTCTCCCAGCCTTCTGAGGTAACTAGATACTCAGTTGTCTTTTGCTTAGCCTTCGCCCCCTGCACGGCCCATGCGTCTAAGCTGGTGGTAAAATAATGGAGGTTTGTATTTCTAGCTCCTACCTCACGAGGTACTTCTGGGAGGTCTTCTAGTGGGAGATCTTGATTCAACAGTACCTCTGCTATCAATTGTGCCCACGTTGTCAGCTCCCAGGGGCCCTTCCAGCCATTCCTCTGTGCCTCTTCACTCTCCTCGTCGGGTAGGTTGATGGTTCCGGCGTTCTCTGAAGGGTCCCTATACACCCTAAAAACCAAAGGGAATTGGTTAGTGCCTAGAGGGGCACTTCTTACTCTCCCCATCTTTGAGCTATAGGGCCAGGATTGCTGTATTGATTGCTCAAGCAGGTCTCGAGGGTTCCATAATTTATCCCCTGTCTCAGCTGAGTCTCCCTCGCTGTAGTTTCCTATTCCTAAATATAATGGTGGAGCGGTAGGGTTTACTTCTAGCCCACTAGCCTGCCGCTGTATACTCTGGCTCTGCCTTGGGGCCTCGAACTTTTCCTCATCTAATTGGTCTCTGAAGGACTTAAGGGGTTCATAGTATTTTCTTACTTGCCACCCTCTTGCGTGTTCAGTGAGCAGAAGCTGGCCTGCTTTCATGTCTTCATCACATCCTCGGCAGTATTTTATGATAACCCCATTCCACTCACACTGACACTCTCTCGGCCCTTTGCTAGTCAGATCCCATTGTGTGAAGACAATTACCCGAGGCAGGATAATAACCCTACACTCCCCACAGATGAATGCATCCATTACTTTTACTGGTTTCACCTGTAACCCTTGGACCTCCCGCTGGTCTGATTTAGGTCTGAGGGGCTTCTTCTTTCCTGGTCCTGCCCACTTCACGGGTAGACCACTAGTTCTTGAGCAAACTGCACATTGGTTAAATAGTGCGTTCCATCTAACTAATTCATCTTC
>JBBPBX010009063.1:37778-60945 GCA_038048925.1 Garcialebias charrua | reverse complement strand
ATGATTGATAAATCTGGGCTCTATTTGATTTAATATTCCTCCCCAAAATCTATCATTTTCTTTTTTTGTTAATTATGTGGCAAATGCCCTGATGCATGCTCAATAATCCAGGTAAAAAAATCTAAAAAAGCTAAGTCAGGTCCTCTGGACATTTGTTTTTTGAATGTCCAGAGGACCAGACTTAGCTTTTTTAGATATGCTGCAAATGGCTGAAGTCTATTTCAAACCACCACAGCTGTAGTTTTGAGATTTCTGGCTCGTGCTGTACTTGCAGGACTGCTGTAATCCAGTTCAGTGATGCTGCGAGGAAAGACCTACATGACGAGATCATTCAGAAGTGACTGTCACTGTGTGTGATTCAGCTCTGCGCGTCTTTCCGAGCTACAATTAAATCCAGCCTACCACAAAAAAAGCACATTTGAGTATTTTTAGACTCCTCAAAAACAAACTATTTTATTATAATAAAGGCTTGAGGGAAGTCTGATCAATACAGACTTGAGTTAGATGGGAAGAGTAGTACCGATACTTAAACCAGCTTCAGGTCTGAGAAATCATAGCTGTAACTTCACTAACGGTTAAGAGACATGCAAATTGTATATTTGGGTTTACTTATATTAACTTGGCTGAAAAATAATATGACACTGCTTAATACTGTACAATTTCCTACAAACTAATTTTAGCTTCCAGCATTTGCGTTTTACTTTCCCGGTTAGATGCTCTAGTCTAGAAAAAGCCCACAAGAAGCTAAACTTAACATCCTAAATGTTAGTTTTCTTTGCAAACCAGTGTTGTCACATCCTCGGTTTGTAGCAGAGATAAGCTGACAACTACTGGTTTGGGTTGCATTTACTCCACCACATGAACTGCCCAACTTTGTGAGTCCACTGCAGACCATCACTTATTCAACTACATTTTCCTTATGGTTTCCTCCCACAGACCAAAAACATGCATGTTAGGCTGACTGGTAACTCTAAGTTGTCTCGGTGTGAGAGGGAATGGTTGTTTGTCTCTCTGTGTCCCTGTGATGGACTGGAGACCTGTCCAGGGTGTCCTCCGCCTCTCGCACAGTGACTGCTGGATATGGACAACAGTGGTCTCCGTGACCCAAAAATGGAAGAAGCGGGTAAAGATAATGGATAGATGGATTTTCTATTCAATTAGGTGTATTTTGATGCAAGTTTCTAATAAAAAATGTGTGAAACTTTCAATTAATTGAATCTTCTGCATCTCCAGCAGACTAGATTTCATTTCAACCGATGCTCTCCTGCCTTCGTCAGAATTTTACCTTTGTCAATCTTTGTAAAGTTCTCAGATTGTGGGGAACAGGGCCTCTGTGATGTACCGGTAAATAAAGTGATTAGTTAAACATGATTATCACGAAATGATTGCTGCAAAAACATCATTAAAACAACATCCTCAAGTTTCCTCTGCAAATAATATTTTAAAATGTTACCACAAATTTAGCTTCACAATTACAGAACATATACACTCCGTGAATACAATGCAAAAAAAAAAGATGTTTTTTTTTCTCCCCCTCAGCTTTGCAATTAGCAAAGACAATGGCACTATAAAAAACCCTCATGATTCAGTAGCTCCATGGTCTCAAAACACCAAACTACTACAGCCGTTAGATCAGAAACTGACTGAATGGATGCTCCTTTGTGCTTAAAAAATTTTTTCTGAGACAATTATACAACCTTAGATTAACATGTGGGAATTAATTAAGCATAAAAAAGATTAAAAGATAATTAAAAAAACTAAAAGGTTGTTGCGTTTTTGTCTTTACCACTAAATGAAACTTTAATTAAAAGTTGGATTGCCATGACAACATCTACTGACCCCCATTAGTGAAAGGAGGACACTGAATTGGGGCGGGGGGTGTGTGTGCATTTGAATGCGTTCCTAAAGCCCACAGAAAACAGAAAAACAACTTCATTAAGAAAACCTCCACAGATCAGCTACATGGCCTGGAGATAGTTGAACTATAGACTTGTACGTTTGTTCCTCTTTAATAGATATTAATTATTTCACATCATCACAGAACATTAGACGTATTTAATCAATACAATCAGACCTGGTTAGGTGGGTCCATGCTAAATATTATTATACAGGTAGTCCCCGACTTACGACGGAGTTCCGTTCCTACGCTCCGTCGTAACCCGAATTTCATCGTAAGTCGGAAAATACGTACATACTGCCCCATAAACATGTACAGTACTGTACAGTTACCAAGCACTTAGCCTATCCTAAGTGCTTGGTACCTTACATAATTATCAAAAAACGCATACATTTGGAACCATAATTAAGTGAAAAAAAGTGTTATTTCCTACTGGGAGCTGGTGAAGCCTTCTTCCGTCTGTTAGCATGTTAGCTCGTTGTTCCTCCAAGCTCTGCAGCTGCCTGTAGTTTTCCATTGCTTCGCGCGGTCCAGAGCTTTACAGTAAGGTCTATTAGCATGTTAGCTCGTTGGTCTGCCAGTCCAAACAATGTCCACTTCCCCGTCAGCTTCCCCGTCAAGCTACTCCTTCTGCTGTCAAAACCGGAAGGCACTCGGAACTCGGCTTTCAATTTTATATATTTTTTTTTTTACTGAGATGCGTGACGGAACCACAAAATGTCGCACTCGAGACCGTCGTAACCTGAGGACTACCTGTATCTACAAAGCTTTAGCAGGACAGAAAGCAATAAGCCCCAAAGGAAAGTACAGTACTTCCAGAAAAATGGCTCCCACAGCTAATCAACCTTAGAAAACAAAAAAGATCCAGTCTATAAATCAGTCAATTTCACAGATAAATTTTGATCTGGTAGTAGCAGAGTGTTTTTCTGATCACAAACTCTGAGCACCAAAAGATCAAATGAGAGCTTTGTTAAAACTTTTTTTTTTTAATAAAATTTGTTCATTTAAAAAAAAAATACAATACAAAACAATCCCATAAACGATAACATTCAAACTATAAAAAAAATGAAAGGTAGCAGAAAGAAGAAAAAAATCTTATTATATCTGCCCCTTTTTTCAAACAATCAGTTCAAACAATAATAATCTTCAAGTAACAGAACAAAATGAATAACTCTAATTTTTCTAACTAATACAATATACAGTACATTACGCTACTTCCTATAAAGCATAATTATTCCATATGACAATTTTACTGTTGCAAAAAACTACACCAAATATTGAACAAATGCCCAAACTGTGTTCATTCTATTACGATGGTGTCGATTTAAGAGTCCTGCCTGAGAATGAAACACGGTTGCACGATTAAGACGTGAAGTGGAACAAACCACACCTCAGATTTAATGTGTGCGAGCGTTTTAACACGACGTGCGGATGGAGGGTTGGTGCGGGGGCAGCACAGCCACAATCTCATACAAAAACTGAATCTCCACCACGCTGATTCGCCATCTGCGCCAACACTGCTCTACACGACATGTAGGCGGCCACATGAGGATGTCATGCCTGTTTCAACATGCCAAAATAAAATCCTCAACATCAACACCCTACCTCTCTAGGATCTGACGTGCTTGCAGCTTATTCTAACACAGCAGAGGGAAATATTCAACCAGGAGAAATTCAACATGGTTAGCCGAGAGCCTGAAACGGTTTTCCGTGCATGTGTGAAAGATGTGGTTTTTTTTTTCCTCTTGAGTAGGCGGTGCTATTTATAGCTTTATGTTGACAAATTGCATGCAAAGTGCTCTTTGCCTTGTTTCCACATTCAGTGTGAAGATGCTGAAAACAGGGAGCCTACAGCGAAAGCATCCTGTTGAAGGCCTTCAGATCAGACGAGACTGCTCTCTCTTCTCATTATAAAGCTGCTTAGGGCTTCATACGGCAACATCAGAAGGCGGAAGTGAGAGTATTGCTCACGAATCAAAAAGTGAAACACACGCTCACTGACTCACACACATCAGAGGCAAACATCAAGAGCAAACTGCTCGTAGCAACACACCACAAGGGCACAGTTAGGAGCCTCCACACAGCTCCAGACCATCTCCTTCTGCTCGTTTAAAGCTAAACAATCAGCATGTGCCAAAAAGATGAGCTCACAAGTGGGGTTTTAGGTAAAGGTTTTATGTAACCAAACTTATCTTACTCGTTGTAGATGGCCCTTTATTTGACCCTAGTCAAAATCATTTCCACAAACTGAATATAATGTTTAAATTCATAGTAGTAATTCACGTTGGTCTTGGGCCTGCTCAGGGGAGCTTGTCAGTCCTGTCTGAACTAAACTATTTCTCTAAACTGAAGCCGTTCAAACAGCTATCTACAACAGGTAAGATGCTTATCGTTTATAACCTTTTCACTAGGGATGCACAATATTGGATTTTGGGCCAATATCCAATATATTAAAACTTATTTGGCTGATAATAACCAATACCAATACTGATATTTTTTCCCCTACACCTACTTACAGCGACTGCACAATTTTCTCTGCTGTGGAAATTAAAATACTACATTATTCTGCGTGGTCTTTGTCAGTTTGGCCTGCTACCAAATGCAATGCCAAAAAGGGGCTGAAAATTATCTAACACTATATAAATATATAACATATATTTTTTTAAAACAGTGCCTTTTGTATCGTTGAGTTAATTTGATGGAATGGCCTATGTCCGATATTTAACTTTATCGCTAATATCGGCCGATACCATGCATCCCTACTTTTCACAAAAATATTCAAGGCTCAAGTTTCTTTATTGTCATTCGCATCGTATGCGGCACATGAAGTGGAATGAAATTGTGTACTCAAGGTCAGTTGGAACTACTGCTATAATAAACTATCAAGCAAAACCTGTGAATGGGTCAAAACACATGCACATGTGCAGAAGATCGGTATGGTATAATGCTTGCAGGGGACCAGGAAGGGAAGCAAAGTGAGGAGCAATGGAGGTGGATTCAAGCTGTTCTTCCAGATGGGAAGAGGAATAAAGTAGTAGAGTAAATGAATGAGGTTGTGGAAGTGAAAGATGTTCGTTTCAAGAGGAATATTTTGTTTCCAGAAAATTTTCTAAAGGTTTTATAACAGACCGTTAAAAAAATAATGTGAATTTGGTTTTAATTAAAAGGAACCTTTCAAAATTTCTGCTCTCTAATAATCCAGACATGTACCTGAACACGGTTCTTCCCACTGATGACTCACGTATGTCATCATTTTACTTCTGATCTGCTTATCGACAAGAGCAGGCACGCAAAAGTGCAACGCAAGGAGGGAAGCTGCGTGTACTCGGAGGCAAATCGGACAACCAGGCCTCCAAAGATTACAGGAGTTCTAGATTAAATATCCAATGACAAAACTTCTATACCATTAAAGTAATATTATTAAATTCAATACTAAAGCTGCAATTAAGAACCTCTGAATGAAACGGAAACATCTCTGGATTAACTCCTGACAACAGAGATGTACTGTATGACAGAAACATGGATCAATGTCGAGCTTTTCTGCAGCACAGCGCAAAATATGCCAGTCAATATAGAAATGATAGAAAATGAATACTGTACAACATTCTGCAGAAAACACCTTATAGTACAAGGGTCTGTGTCAGTGTGGGTTTAATTCATTCAACCTTTATTTAGTCAGGTTAATCTCAATGAGCATCGAGGACTCATTTACAAGAGGGACCTGTCTACAAACTAAAGAATGATGACAACAGCAACAGTAGATTTTTCTTAAACAATCAACAATAGACAAACATAAGAGAGAAATACAGATTTTTTTTTTTTTAGTTTTTACAAAATTTGAATCAAGTGTTCAGTTTTTGACACCCATTAATGTTTTGCAATATATTACTAATACTAGAATAAACACTCAAAGTCAAACGTCTAAGCATTTTGTTTCTTCATGAGGCTGTTTTAGGTTACACAACTGCTGGTCTTATTGTATCAACCAACAACAGAGGACAAAAACAACTCACTTCAGCACAAAATAAAGGAGCTTAAAGCGCCAAGAACCTAAAATATGTGTTCACACACTAATAATCTGAGAAATGTTTACCGGGTAAGTTACCGGGTATATACAGTATGTGTGTGTATATAGTGGATACATTTTTGTGAAGTTTCTCCTCTTGTGGGATTTGATTTCCAAAGTTTGGTTAATTCAATGGGATGTGCTCTGCTTTTCTGTTCTTTCATTCTATCATTTATTAAAATAGTGCTGGTTTAGTGAGCATCTAAAGCGAAACAGTCATGCCTGGGCACACCAGCACGTCCGTACCTGCACCTGACTAAGGTTTACAGCCCTGCACCAAGCACAAAATACTTTGTTTCACGGCTCTTTCACAAACTGAGATGATGAGAGGAAAACTAGAGATTACACACAAAGTACTCGAAAGCCGTCTAACTGTCATGTCTCAAAACAAGCAACTCTTGCCATTTGCTGAAGGTTTCAACACACCAGTAATCAAAACACAAAATATGGGTTATCCTGAAAAGTTTTTTTTTTTAAATCACTCCACCTATTATCCAATCTTTGGTATGACAGAGGGCGTAACAAGTTTGACCATGTTTAACTTCTTACAGCCGTGGCACTAGTCAGGTACCGTCATGTCTTCCAGTCAAACGCCACAAACTAAAGAGAAGCACGGAGGTAAAGAATTAAAAAGGAAGATGTTTATTTTAAGTCAAGACATGCAACAAAGATTGTAAAATGGGAACACTAAAGGGAGAAATTCAAATAAAAAGAAATGTTTTACACTTCACAAGCGGTAAAAACAACTAAAAACTAAAGTAACTAATTTTTTCACCAAATACTTAAGATGCAACAATTGCTTGACTGGAGAGCTGCACTGACCTGTTCAACTTAAACAGCCTGACTGGTGACATGCAGCACGCAAAACACTCCAATACCTGATTTTTATCTGGACTACAAATGCACAACAACACATTTTTGGTGTGGAAGGAATATGCCAACGTAAAAACATTTATGCTTATGGTAAACGCTTTGTTATGTCTACCAGTAATTCAAATACTGTACACAGTATATGCATTGCATGCTTTCATTTGGAGCCCTTAGAGATAAATTAGAACCTGATTTGTTTGATAAAAATCTGAATCCAAACAGGCCATTGATCTCTACCATCTCTTTTACAGCCACACCTGAGGGGAGTCTTTATTTTCTGCAGCAAACAGAAATAAAGTTCACAAGAAACACCCAAAAACTAATGGCAGGCGGTGTCAATTCTATCGGCATGCATTACCAACTAGAAAACAGTCACAGCAAATCAATTGCACTGCTGTCTGGTGTACTTTTCACAAAGGAAACTGTGTGAACCTGTTGAGACCAAGCTAATGTTCATGCTGCACTTTCACAATACGTGATGGTCAAATTCATCCATCTGGTTGTTTCACTTCCACTTTCAGCAACTACTGCAGATCCTGGGCAGGAAGGAAATAACACACAGCTCTGTGGTCAAAAGGCCATTTATGGAATGACAAAGAGATAAATGTTTAATTTAAAATTAGTAGCTCAGTAGAAACAGGAGCATTAAATTGTTGGTGTAAGTGAGTCATTTCAGGTCAATTACACATAGTAAACTACTGCGGTAAAGTTAGTTTTACGTTGGAAGTTGGATATTCGAGCTCCTGACAGAAAAGCAAGTTTTATGAAGTAATAGTCACATTTCTAATCTGTTCTCCTCATCTTAATAGTAAACATGGTAAAACCTGTGAACAGGTGTGCATCAGAGTGGATATCAAAGGCAAACCAGCTCCATAGACACCCCAGCTGTCAGTGTGCACTGCCTTTATGATGCATCATTTGCGGTCTCTGCCCATGCAGCAGCTAAAGCGCACGAGGCGCACAGTTGATGGCCTGGCTGCAGAGGGTCAGCCATGTAACGTTCAATGTCTCTGTCCAAATAAAGGAAATATCAGCACGGCGGCGTAGCTTCGAGACTGCTTTGACAAACTAGCTGCTGTTCTGAAAAGAGGAAGTTAACGGTACATGGACAGGATGCAGCGCGGTATAATGGTAATATTTACCACTTTTATTTTTACAATACAAGTCAACGATACTCGAGTGTACTATTTTTTTTTTTTTACCCAACCACGTTTACGACTCATTCATCAACAAATCTAAACCTGACCAGTGTTGCCAGATTGGGCGGTTTACCGCCATTTGGGCGGTTTTCACTCTCTACTTAGCGGCTAAAAATAGCTTCGGGCGGGTGGTGATAATTTGGGCGGATTTGGAGTCAGATCGGCGGTTTCTGAGTTAACTATTAAATGAATTTCAAACAATCATTCATCATTATTTCATAGCAAAGCTCCTCTGACCTTTCTCCATCACTGATTGGCTATTGTCATCTGCCAGGGCGATCCCAACAGAGAACTGGTGAGGCAGTTAGTGGACGCCTCGTTGAGTGGGCTGGTCCGTAGCGGCGGTACGTCAGAGCGGCCGCCATATTGGATGTGGCAGAACTGCCGGTCAACTGATAGAAGGAAACGGACTGAACTTCATAAAGCACCGTTTTACAAAGTGTTTTATGCCTGTCATTCACACACACCGTGTGAATGACATTTGGACATATATTTGGAAAGCAAACATGCACCAAAGACAACATTTATAACTTTTAAATTGATTAATAAAAATGTTTATTCCTTAAATGTTTAGGTTACAGTATAGGTAAACACTAATTTTGTGTGTTAACAAATAATAATGTGTGTAACACTATTACTGTGATGATAAATATGGAAATATTCATTAGTGAACATTTAATGTGTCTATAATAATCAGTTCCTGAAATGTGACATGTTGATTTTCTTAATAAAGAGCACCAATGATCACATTAAACTGGTTTTGATTAATCACATTGAACAAATAAACACCGATATATCTTTACAGGAGTTGGGGGTACTGTGTGTGTGTGATTTTATATATATATATATATAATTTTTTTTTGTAAATACAGAAGTAAAAAAAGAAAAAGTCTGTTGGATAAAAGAAGAAGCGTTTCTACAATTTTTTAACCCATCCAGAGGACCTAATTTAACTCTTATCTCCCCCCCCCCGCTTTGCTGTATGTGATGTGTCACGTGACACTTTCTGATTGGGCGGTTTTTCGGCGGTGTTTAACAGATTTTTGGGCTGGAAAACCTGGATTCTATCTGGCAACACTGAACCTGACATGTAGAGCTTTAGTAAGTGGCTACCACGATGGTAAGGTGGATAGTTACGAAGCAGGAAAGTAGAAAATTGTTGTTGTTTTTGTTTACCTTGATGCTCTTTGAGAAATACACGCGAGTCGACGACAGAATACCACGCTGTACGCAGCGGCGGTACGGGTTTGAAGAAGAAAAGCGATTTGCTGCCGCCGTTTCCTGGTTAGTTCTCCCAGCGTCATTGTGATGAAGGAGGGGGCAGTTCGGTTAGCGTCACTCCAAAGCACGGAGGGAGGGGCGGTCACACATTTACACATCTGACAAATGGACCCGCCTGGTTGGAAGACGCCCGCTGATTTCAAACAAACGGTTATTTCCAATGTAGTGGTGGGAACTACGGCTCTTTTCCGAGATTTGATTGTTTTGGCTCAGCTCACTTAAAAGAGCTGTCTCCTAACAGCTCCTCGCTTATTATTATAATAAAATTTTTAATTAATAAAAATTTTGACAATCGTACAAAAATATAACACAGAACATAGAGTCTATTACAATAAAAAATTTAAAAAGCATAAATTAAACAAAGATATATGTAACAATACAATAGAAGCGCCTCGCTTATTATGTTTGGGTTGCCCATTGTTCTTGACATGCGCAGTAGGAATTTTGGAAGCGACAGGCTAAAGGTTGATACTTTTGTAATGGGTGTGTGTACATTTTCAGATGTTTGAATAAAAAGACTTCCACCATTCTTGTGTTGTCAACAAAAAATAAAAATTGTCCACTTGTTCACATTACATGTCAGCCATTTTGTAATGGTGTTTGAACTTTTATAACACTTTTTTTAAATAAACCACTGCACTAATATTAATTTTATGATTATTTACATATATATTTATGTGATTATGTGCAACTACAAATAGCAGCAGCAACTAGCTGGGGCGTTTCTGGTCCAGCCTGGGTCACTTCCTGCAGGCGTATGCATTTCTTTAATAATAATAATGTCCTTTTTTGTCATCTGTGTATGTTTCCCATACACAGACGAAATTCATCTCTGCATTTAACCCAACCACCACCAGGTGGTGCAGTGAGCAGCCATAGAAAGCGCCAGGGGAGCTGGAGAATTAGGTGTGCACTCATAGACACCCCAAGGTATGTAGTGGCCGGGGCGCAGGATCATTGTGCACTGTACAATCCACTTTAGTCTCAGTCTTACTTATATTAGTTCCTTTTTAGATTTATTGCAATTTTATGGCCTAAACAGGTGTCTTTTTTTTTGTATATACGGTATGTTGTTCATTTTGTGTTTGTTTTTCCAAAGCCATACGACACACCTGGATATAATTGGACATAATTGTTGTCAGATGTGCTAAAGGTTGGTATTAATAGTTTAACATCTGCCTTCTTCCCATAAATCAAATGCAAAATGAAGCCTTTGTATTGAACAATGTATCCACTTCAATGTCTCTTTCCTGCGGGGTCCCGCAGGGCTCTATTCTTGGATCCCTTCTCTTCACGCTCTACATGCTCCCGCTAGGGTCCATCCTAAGGAAACATGGTACTTCGTTCCATTGTTACGCGGATGGTTGCCAGATCTACCTGCCACTGAAACCAGCTAATGCAGACTCCCTCCACCCTCTCCTAAAATGTCTGGACAACATTAAGACATGGATGGCTTCAAACATCCTAAGTTTTAACGATCAGAAGACTGAAGTCATCATCTTTAGCCCTAGCTCAGCTGCTGCCTCTGATCATATAAACTTGGACTCCCTCCAACCCTATCTCAAGCACTCTAAAAAATCTTGGGATGGTTTTTGACTCGGACCTTAAGTTTGATAAACAAATCAGTTCCGTTCTGCAGAAAAGCTTCTTCCAACTGCGGCAGGTAGCTAAACTCAAGTCGGTGTTGTCCAGACCTGACCTTGAGACTAGTCCATGCGTTCATCACAACCCACCTGGATTATTGCAATGCACTGTATGCTGGGATCAGCCAGGCCTCCTTCTCACGTCTCCAACTCGTCCAAAATGCAGCAGCTCGGCTTTTAACCGGTAGGTCTGAGCATATTACACCAGTTCTGTCCTCCCTTCACTGGCTCCCCGTGCGAACTAGAGTCGACTTTAAAATTCTGTTGTTGACCTACAAATGCCTAAATGGCCTCATTCCCCTCTACCTCCCCGAGCTGCTGGAAACATATGTTCCCTCGCGGGCCCTGAGATCATCCGATCAGATGCTCTTGGCGGTTCCAAAAACATGACTGAAGCTCAGAGGAGATCGGGCGTTTTCAGTCATCGGCCCCAAACTCTGGAACAACCTTCCCCCCAACATTAGACAGGCCTCCTCCCTTCACATGTTCAAATCCCTGCTAAAAAACCATATTTTCTCTCTGTGTGAGCTGACTTATTTTGTCCTTTTTTTTTTTTTTCATTTTAATACTGTTCTTATACATTTTTATTATATTCTTACTGCTGTTAATTTCATAGTTTTACCATTAGTGTTACTGTTTCTGTATTTTTTTAAATCTCTTTGATGTTGTTGTGAAGCACCTTGATACCAGTTTATCTGTTTTATGTGCTCTAGAAATAAAGATGACTTGACTTGTTTTTTTCACAACATCATTGATAAAAGTGGTCATTTTTTAAAGCATTTAGGTTTTCTCTCCTGGTTACTACACCATTTGTGTTTATCAGCTTCCATTGTGCTTCAGTGACCAGCAGGCACCATTCACGTCTAATTAAGCTGCACACCTGTTTTCACTTGAGCATTGTGAGGTCTATAAAGAAAGTCTGGATTGGATGAGCAGGGCTTTTTGATAGAAAAACCTAAGAAAAGCAAGTTATTTGTAAGTGATATATAATTGTTGGTTGCTCTACTGAACAGCGATGGGAAAAGAGAAGGCTCATGTTAATGTGGTCATCATTGGCCATGTTGACAGTGGAAAGTCCACGACCACTGGACACCTCGTCTACAAGTGTGGTGGCATCGATCAGAGGAAACTGGACAAGTTTGAGAAGGCTGCAGCTCAGGTCAGGAGAGGAAACTTTAAAGTTTTTTTAAAGAAATGTGGAACTGTAACCAAAATGTTTTTTAGATGGGGAAGAGTTCCTTCAAGTTTGCCTGGCTGCTGGACAAGCTGAAGGCTGAGCGGGAGCGAGGGATCACCATTGATATTTCCCTGCTGAAATTTAACACCCAAAAATACAGCATGACCATCATCGACGCTCCAGGTCATCGTGATTTTATTAAAAACATGATCACTGGGACATCTCAGGTAATGAACTGGGTGGGGAGGAAGAAAAAGTTAAACTTGAATGAACATTGGTTTGACGATTGTATGTTTTAGGCGGATGTTGCCCTCTTGGTGGTTTCTGCGGCGAAAGGTGAATACGAAGCAGGTGTGTCCAGAAGTGGTCAGACCAGAGAACATGCCTTGCTGGCCTACACTCTGGGTGTCAAGCAGATGATCGTCTGCGTGAACAAAATGGACTTGACTGAACCGCCGTACAGCCAGAAGCGCTACGAAGAAGTGGCGCGAGGCGTGAAGGTCTTCCTGAAGAAGATTGGCTACGATGTCGCAGCAATTCCATTTGTTCCCATTTCTGGCTGGACCGGGGAGAACATGATCACCCCAACCCAGAAGGTAATGATGATCCAGGACTAAAAATGATCAAATGCTGCAGTGGATTGATAAAATTGTGTGCAGATGCCATGGTACCAAGGCTTTAAAGTGAGACAACGGGAAGGAACTGCGAGTGGGAAGACGCTGCTTGAAGTCATAGACTCTATTCACCCACCAGTGCGCACCATTAACAAGCCGCTACGGCTGCCTCTGCAGGATGTGTACAAAATTGGAGGTAGGTTGTTGTAGGTGTGCCAATGTCAAAATCTGGTCTAAATGATGTTTTTGTTTCAGGAGTTGGGACTGTGCCAGTGGGAAAGATCGAAACTGGAATCCTGAAGCCTGGCATGACCCTGATGTTCTCCCCTGCCAAGCTTACTGCAGAAGTAAAGTCTATTGAGATGCACCACCAGGGGCTGGACACGGCTCTGCCGGGCCACAACGTTGGCTTCAATATTAAGAACGTGTCCGTCAAGAACCTGCGGCGAGGAGACGTGGCTGGGAACGCTCAGCAGGATCCTCCTTCAGACGTCCACAGCTTCGAAGCTCAGGTTTGTGTGAATGTATTAACTTAAATAATACAACACTAGAGAATTAAGCTTCTGGTCCTCTTCAGGTGATCATCCTGAACCATCCAGGGAAGATAAAACCTGGCTACTCCCCAGTGCTGGACTGCCACACTGCCCACATCACCTGCCGGTTCACGGAGCTGAAGGAGAAGCTTGACCGCCGCACAGGCAAGAAGCTGGAGGACCACCCTCAGGTCCTGATGTCTGGAGATGCTGCAACGGTCAAACTGGTTCCTGTAAAGCCCATGTGTGTGGAGAGCTTCTTCCATTACCCTCCATTAGGTAAAGATTTTCCTCTTGCAATGTTTGTTGTACCTACAACTTTAAAAAAAACAAAGACTCCCTTCTGATTTCACAGGTCGCTTTGCTGCACGAGACTTGAAGCAGACCGTTGCAGTGGGAGTCATCAAGTCTGTGGACAAGAACCACGGGTCAAAAGTGACTCACAAAACCCAAGTGTCTAAATAAAACTGTTAAAATGAGATTAATAAAAAATTTAGCTTTTTGTTGACAATTACGTTTGAAATGTGAAACTTTAATGAAGTGTTGTTTTGTTTAATCCTAGTAACTAAATACTGGATGTTTGAATGCAAGGCATGGGACGTGACTATTAAAACTTTATTGTAAAGTTAAATAAACTTTTTTTTCCTTTAATGACACCGTAGCCCATCTTAAATTTTGAATGAATGTTTAAAGGTCCACTGACGTAATCTTAAAAATTTGCATGAAATGATGGAAGATGTATATTATCCAGCTATGTTCGTTTTTGCAAACAAAATGATACCTTTCGAATATACAGCTTTTCGCTCTGAAAAATCTACAAGTGAATGCAACATTTGTGACGTAGGAAGCAGGACCTTCAGTCTGCGTCTACCATTAACGCATTATCTGCCAGATCGCCTTTTTGGTAGAACTTTAAAAAATGCCTGTTTGGTGTCTCCTTTGGGTGTTCTAATATACGGTAATCAGTGAAAGTGAGCCTTTTCACTTTCCCAAAAGATCCAAGACCTTCGTCAAAAATGGAATAAATAAAGCTGCCTCCCCTCGGGACTAGAATAAAATAAATACGGGTGTAGACCTAAATTAGAACCTGCCGTTTCTGCTCATCTAACTTCCTGCTTCCAAAACTAAATACAAATGGCTCAAATCTTAACTTGGATTGATAATTTTGTATTGTTCGCATGAATATTTATATACGTTCTCCTACGTCACATGTTTCATTCGCTTGTAGTTGGATTTTTCAGAGAAAAGCTGTGTTTGTAAAGTCTGTTTTAAAGGAATTTACATTGTTTTTGCAAAAACAAACCTAGTTGAATGATCAAATATCATTCCATCCATGCAAATTTATAAGCAGTCAGTGGACCTAAGTCAAACTTGAGGATTGACCTAGTATGACAATGTACGAAAGGCAAAACTGATTCTTGTACAGCCAAAACAATTTCTAACAAACAGCTGTTTGAATTTCCAGTGATCTTTAAAGTTAAAAATGAACCTAATATTTACTGCACTGTTAAAAAAAAAAAAGCCAAAGTATGAAAGTAATGAGTAAACCACAAAGCATGCTTGGTTAAGTACAGCACTTTTAATTGATACAATGGGTTGATTTGTTCCTAACATGGGAAGAACTGCAAGTCTTGAGGACTGGGTGTGAATACAACGTCTCAAGCCTTCATTTAAGAGACGTTTGTGGTTTACAAGCAACTTGGACATTTACAGACTCCAGTAACATGAATGATGCAAACAAAAGCTCATGAGGTTTTACAAGAAGCTGAACACAGGTTAACTCATAGCCTGTGCATAACTCAAGTTATTCCCAAGATGTCCTTCAGATTCCCATACTTGTGGCTAGTGGCTTCAACAGGATGCACTTCGTTTTATAATCCTAAATATCGATAGTGGCTCTTCAAACCCTGAGGTGTTTGAACGTGGCACACCACTCATTTCCAGTTACACCATGCACAAAAAAGGACCGGCGGCGCTGAGTGCACACATAGTGAACAGTAACAAACTGGTGACCTACAGTGAACCACAGGATTTGATATTCCACACAGCAGCAGGTTTCCGTACGGTAAAACCATAATGCATGTAACACAAAGCAAGCAAGGACGAGGAGTACATAATAAACTCTTCATGTAAGGAAGATCAGTGCTCCTGCCTCTTTCAGTCGACTATGGTGATAAATGGGGATGCAAGACAAATAATGACATGACCTATTTCACATTCCATTTCATATATTGTCCATTTTTTGTTGTTCCAGGAATATAAGCGGATAATTACTTGAGGGCCAGTAAATTAATACAGATAAAATTCACTCTGCTGACCTGATGCTTAGTCTGACAGGCAGAGAGCTACAGTACATGTTTTGTACAATAAAACATGTATATACACTCACACACAAATATATATATTTACATACATATATATATATACACAGGAACAGCATAAACATAGACTTTTAGGTAAGTGCTAGGGTTTTGAGAGTGGCTTTGTCTCAGCCATGCTATAAGGTTAAGATAATACTGGTAGAGGAAGAATACACACATTCTTTGTACAGCATGGATGTGACATCCAGGTCTAGATGAGCCTTCTTGGTTTTTCTTCATTGTTTTTTCTTCTTTTTCACCTGTCGTGTGACCAGGGGTGTTACCGTTTCATAGGTATTTACATGAACTCCCAATTTAGAGAGAGATAGTGCAAGTCAGCCTGGCTGTCAGTCACTTAAGATGTGCACAAAAGACATGGGGAATACCCCTTTTCTGTCCGGAGCGCCTTCAATGTGTCCAATCTGGAATGGAAAAAGTGGGGAAACATTAGTAAGAAGTACTGTCATGTTGTGGTTGTACCATGGAGGTCCAAACAAGGCTGCAGAACTCACCCACCACTCCTGGTCCTCCTCCCCCGTAACGATGATCACCTCTCCTTCGTTAAATGTAAGCTCGTCGTCGTTGTCGGCCTGGCAGTCGTAGATCGTCTTCACTCGACGGGTTTTATTCTTCCCCTGGACACACAGGAGGCAAGACTCTCTCAGGAGGTGCTGTGAGCATGGATGCATTTGCAAAATACATCTAACACCAAACATGTGGAGTGAAATGCAAATATAAATATGCTGTCAATTTTGCACGGTTGACATCAGGAAAAATGCTAACCACTTTGTTTTGTGGGTTTTAAGCGAATGCTGGTTCATTTCACACGTTTAATTTTCATATTTACTACTTTTTAAGATGTTGTAGTGTCGACGTATTGTCACCAAACAAATATGGGAAACTAGATTTAAACCTCACAAAAACAAGCCTAAAAGATTAGTCAAAAGTAAATATTGAAGATAAGTAAATATTGAAGTTATAGGTGAATTATTTATCAAACGACAACTTTTACTTTTTATTATTTACTTATTTTTGCTTTTACAAAAGGCTGACCAGACAAACAAAGGGCTCAAAGTGATAACTTACATTTTGTTTAACACATTGTTTTTCTTACAGGAACAAATCTACCGGTAGGTTTTGTGGTGCGACGTTTTGATCCATTAGTCATATTAAATTCTTTGTCAAGTGGAATTATCTCTAAAATGAACCGGAACATAACATATAAAGTCAAGTTGACTTCTCAAGAAGCATTACATTTGTTACAGTTTTGTATAAAAGTTGAAAGGATAGCTGCAGAATAAATGAGTCACATTTGTTACATTTTTAAATGTTAATTTTTAACCATGTGGGACAAATATATACCATATTTTTCGGAGTATAGGTCACACCATCCAATTATTGCCAAAGAATTGGAAAAAAACCATATATAGGTCGCACCTGAGTATAAGTCGCACCTACGTCAAAATGTGGACCGTGTTTAGCTCTGCTGCAAACGTCTCTTCCACAGGAGCGCACAGCAAGGCTTTTAAGAAGATTAACACTTAAAAACAATTAATTGTTTGATAAAAAATTATAGCAAATATGTGTCTGAGCTGAACTTTTCTTTAATAAATGAATAATTTTAGCAGGATAAACACCTAAAAATATATATTTGTTAGCTGACATTATTGTAAGAGTGTGTCTCAGTTTAATTTTTGTTAATAAATGATTACAAATCAGCTTACAGGTAGTCCCCGATTTACGAGCGAGATCCGTTACAACGAGGCGCTCGTAAACCGGAAATCTCGTAATTTGGAACGGCCGCCACGCTTCTCGTAAGTCCGGAAATTCGCTCGTAAATTGGAACGGTTTTGCTAGCGCGACTACAAACACTCGTTTTTCATCGAAAAACTGCTTATGAGTGCATAAAAATGATCGGAAACGTGTGTCCACATGTTTAGCTAACGAACTGTGGTGAAAAAACACAGGAAAACTCAGTATTTTTTGCGTTTTTTCCAATAATTCGCCAGCACGTAAGTCTGGAACCTCGTAGATCAGAGCGCTCGTAAATCGGGGACTACCTGTATTTTATAAAAAGCCATATATAGGTCGCACCTGAGTATAGGTCGCAGGCCATGAAAAAAATGATAAAAAGGTGCGACCTATACTCCGAAAAATACGGTATATAACTAGAGAAATTGCATTTCCTGCAAAAATGCAATGTGAACACTTATTGCTGAAGAACTTGCTGTCAGCATGCTTTCAGCATGTTTTAGCTAATTTCAGCCGTTTGTCAAACAGCTGAAATTAACTAAAACATGCTGAAATGTAGCTGAAATGGAAGAATGAGACTATGTTAGCAGAAGAAAGCAGAAAAAACACAGATTTGCTGAAACAGAATTAAATATGCAGACATTGGCACAAAATTAGAAAATTAGCTAAAAATAGCTGAAAAGTAACTGAAAAGGCAGAAAGAAGCTTAAATTACCAGAAATGGAAGGAGCTAAAATGAGCTAAAAATGTGGAATTAGCTGAAAAAACTAAATTTAGCATAAAAACAGCTAAATAGTAGCCAAAAATAGCAGTAAAAGCTGAAACTAGTAGAAATATGCTGAAATAAGCATAACAAGCTGAAATTAGTAGAAAGAAGTTAATTAGACCGGGCATTCTGTGTGGCTGTCCCCCGCCTATGGAACTCCCTCCCTGACTACCTGAGAGCTCCACAGTCACTGGTTGACTTTAAACAAGGCTTAAAGACTTTTCTTTTTAAGCAAGCCTATTCTGCCTCCACATGATTTTATCTTTGATCTTGGTTGATATTATTATTGATTTTACTTGATTTTATCACTTGTTTTGTTTATTTATTTATTTTTTAAGCAGGCCTATTCTGCCTCCACATGATTCTGTCTTTAATCTTAGTTGATATCATTATTGATTTTACTTGATTTTATCACTTGTTTTATTGTTGTAGCACTTTGAGATTTTTATTAATGAAAAGTGCGGTATAAATTGAATTTATTATTATTATTATTATTATTAGGCTGAGAGTAGCCGACATAACCACAACACTTTAACTGAAAACAGTTGAAATTAGCTAAAAAAAATATTAAAGTTAACTCAACTGAAAAGGTAGAAAAATATTAAATTAGCAGAAGGAAGTGGAGAAAGCACAGTTTGCCATATTAGGCAGCACAGTAATATGAAAATTATATGAAAAAAGCTGAAATTAGCAACAACAACAAAAAAAAACTGCTGAAAAGTAGCTAAAAAGCAGAAAGGAGCTGAAATTACAAGTGGTGAGAGCACATTTTTGCTGAATTGGGCTGAAAAAAGTTGAAATGAGTGCAAAAAATGTGAAATTAGCTGAAAAAAGCTAAAAATAGCATAAAAACTGCTAAATAGTAGCTGAAATAGCAGAAAATGTTGAAACTTGCAGAAATAAGCTGAAAAGAGCATAGCACGCTGTAATTAACAGAAAGAAGTTAGAAGAAGCACAAAAATGTTGTCGTTAGCAGAAAGAATCTAAAAGGATCACAGAACAGCTGGAAAAAAATCTGAAAGTAGCTGAAAAAAGTTTTAATTTGCACAAGGAAACTGAAAGAATCTGAACCAGAACAAGATGTGAAAGGAGCTGTAAAAGGTTGTAACAGATCTAAAGATTTGAAGGATGGAAAATGAGCTCAATTCATGTTCTATGAAGAAAAAGTGGCAGAAAAGGCTAAATATTTCAAAAAGCTAAAGTTGCACCAAAACCAAAAGTCAAAGCAGGATTGTCCTGAATGAGCTGAACGTTTCGATTTATGATTTGTTGAAATAGCGCAAAAAAATAAAATAAAATGGATCACAATAGTGTGACAGCTTCATAAACATTCAGACAATATATAGACGAATCAGCTACCACCTAACTCCGTGTAAAAATTGGGGGAAATGTCAGTTTTTTTTGTTTACATTTTACATGAAAAGTATCTGTAGAACCTTATTGTGTTAGTTTATCAACATGTTCACTTAAAACCCACTACAATATTAAATAGAAAGAACTGGGATATCCATACTGTGTTGATCTTTCTTGGTAGGGGCACTGGAGTCTCCGTGGTGCCTGGGGGGGTCCCGTTGGTGTCCTCGACTGGTTGCTGTGTAGTTGGAGTCACTATAGTGGGAGGTTGATTAGGCGATGGCGAGTCTTGAGGCGGAGCTTGAGGCGGAGGAGGTGGAGGCTGTGTTTGAGGCCTCTGAGATGAATCTGCAGGAGGTGGCCTGGGGGTGGACTCCACCGTTCCTGGTTTGGGGGGGATGTCAGCGAGATGAGGTTTGGGAGGGAGGTCTTTGAGCTGCGGTTTTGGTGGAAGGTCTCCCAGTTGAGGTTTAGGGGGGAGGTCGGAGAGCTGCGGCTTCGGGGGGAGCTCTCCAGGTTTGGGGGGGAGTTCAGACACCTGCGGTTTGGGGGGCAGATCGCCCAGCTGAGGCCTGTCTGCCGGAGGAGTCTTATGAGTGGTTTCAGTTGGTGGGGGGGACTTCTGGAAGACCTCTGGAGGAAGGCTGGGCTTATCCACAGACGGGTGGTGAATGGTGTCGATCTTGCGCAGTGCCACTGGAGAAACCACGCAGAGTCATGTAAAAACACGTGAGCAGCGTTTCATATTAAACAATGTGACCGAACCCGTACCTTTCTGAGGTAGTTTGGGAAGAACCCTTGGACCAAGTGTAGACTTTGTGTTGCTTGACGTAGTGCTGGAAAAACATTTTTAGATGTGCTCAAACACAAAAACAAAACCTGCCTCGTCTCAAAAGCAAAACATTTTTACAATTGTGCGCAGAAACCTTTGACACAGAAACGACCTCGGCGAGTTCCTGCCGTTACCTTTGCTGCTGAGGAATGCCTTCAAACTTGTTGGAAACAGGAGACATCTTTGTGGCTGGAGGAGGGGTAGAGTCGCTTCCTAAAATATCAACATCGGCAACAACAAGCGTGTCACTTAGCACCACACCAGAGGACTAAAAAATGAATAATTTTGGTATAAATGTGAAAATAAATCGACATGCGGTGGATGGTTAAATTAAACAATGAGGGAGACGTCATCTGGCTGAGCTCTCCATTCTTATTTACTGTCGGATTTAAAAGTGCTGTTATTAACGGTATTTTGTGGTTTGGATGTTGACGTGGGTGGGACACAAGAAGATAAATGATAAGAAAATGCAATAAAAAAAGAAATAAACTGCAAGTAAACAAAAATTATTTTAATTTTTTTGGTAATTTGATTGATTTGTTTTATTAGGTGTGTTAGTGCGATGAACCACCAACAAGAAAAGTGAATTAGACCCTCTGTAAGGCAAATAATTTAGCCATGTTATACAGGTGCTGGTCATAAAATTAGAATATCATGAAAAAGTTGATTTATTTCAGTAATTCCATTCAAAAAGTGAAACTTGTATATTCATTCATTACACACAAGACTGATATATTTCAAATGTTTATTTATTTTAATGTCGATTATTATAACTGACAACTTCTGAAAACCCAAATTCAGTATCTCAGAAAATTAGAATACAGTATTTTGAAAAGGTTCAATATTGAAAACACCTGGTGCCACAATTTAATCAGCTAATTAATTCAAAACACCTGCAAAGGTCCTAAATGGTCTCAGTCTAGTTCTGTACGCTACACAATCACGGAGAAGACTGCAGACGTGACAGTTGTCCAAAAGATGACCATTGACACCTTGCACAAAGAAGGCAAGACACATAAGGACATTGTTTAAGAGGCTGGCTGTTCACAGAGCGCTGTGTCCAAGCACATTAATAGAGAGGCAAAGGAAAGGAAACGATGTGGTAGAAAAAAGTGTACAAGCAATAGAGATACCCGCACCCTGAAGAGGATGGTGAAACAAAACCCATTCCAAAATGTGGGGGAGATTCACAAAGAATGGACTGCAGCTGGAGTCAGTGCTTCAAGAACCACCACGCACAGACGTATGCAAGACAAAGGGTTCTGCTGTCGCATTCCTTGTGTCAAGCCACTCTTGAACAAGAGACGGCGTCAGAAGCGTCTCGCCTGGGACTGCTGCTGAGTGGTCCAAAGTTATGTTCTCTGATGAAAGTACATTTTGCATTTCCTTTGGAAATCAAGGTCCTAGAGTCTGGAGGAAGAGAGGAGAGGAACAGAATCCATGTTGCTTGAGGTCCAGTCTCAAGTTTCCACAGTCAGTGATGGTTTGGGGGTGCCATGTCATCTGCAAGTGTTGGTCCACTGTGTTTTCTGAGGTCCAAGGTCAACACAGCCGTGCACCAGGAAGTTTTAGAGCACTTCCTGCTTCCTGCTGCTGACCAACTTTATGGAGATGCAGATTTTATTTTCCAACAGGACTTGGCACCTGCACACAGTGCCAAAGCTGCCAGTACTTGGTTTAAGAACCATGGTATTCCTGTTCTGCAAACTCACCTGACCTTAACCCCAGAGAAAATCTATGGGTTATCAGTGTTTTCCCTAGTTAACTTGCCATGGCGGGGTGCTCATCTCAATCACACCTATGATTTTTGTTGACGAGGGGCGGACAGAGACATGTCTGAGCGCATCTTGTGCCAACAACCTGGACTCTCAGAACACCTGAACAGAGCCACAGACTGATCGACTCCATACCATGCTGCATTGTTGCAGTAATAATCCAGGCAAAAGGAGCAATAACTAAGTATTGATGCTGTACATGCTCATACTTTTTATGTTCATACTTTTCAGTTGCCCAATATTTCTAAAAATCTTTTATTTTATTTTATTTTTTATAATATTCTGAGATACTGAATTTGGGGTTTTCATTAGTTGTCAGTAATAATCATAAACATTAAAATAAATAAAAATTTGAAATATATCAGTCTGTGTGTAATGAATGAATATAATATACAAATTTCACTTCTTGAATGAAATTACTGAAATAAATAAACTGTTTCATGATACAGTACTGTATTCTAAAATCTATATACCGTATTTGATAAATCTGTAGTCTTACAACAGCAATTGTTGAAAAGAGCTTAACTGACTAGTTATTATATGATTTGCCAATTATAAAGATTTATTAAAAGATTACCCAAAACGGTCTAAAATATATAAAACTAAAATGTTGCTGCCTTTCTAAATGTTTTTGTGCATTTATTAAAATTATCACTGGTTTACATTCAGAATAAAACAGATAAAATGTGTTGTTCTACAAATAGGAACTTAAGTTAATTAAAAGTGTTGTTCATTTTTGGTTAATCCTGGTTCTTTATCATAACGTTGGAGAAAAGCCCGGAGCGGATCCAGCCCATCTGTTTACGTGTGCTTGTTGTCTCACCCACAGTTAAGCCCCCTTTACTGTGCGGGCTGTGAGAGAGCGAGCTCGGTGGGTCGGACAGCGTGCGTTTGTGTCCAGGAGGGGGGGGCGGAGGTCTCTTCTTGGACAGGGTGGAGCTGACTCCTGGTGTGAGTGTGGAGGGAGGGCCGGATGGGGGAGGAGCTGGAGGAATGATACATAAAGACACATGAGGTGATGAGGTCAACCCCCCCAAATTAATGAATAA
>JBBPBX010009063.1:25000-37756 GCA_038048925.1 Garcialebias charrua | reverse complement strand
TATATATATATATATATATATATATATATATATATAAATATATATATATATATATAACAGATAAATAAGAGAATGGACAGGTACGTGGAGCAAAACAAACACACGACTTGGGGTGTGGGCATGTTTCTGGTGTTTATTTTCTCAAAAACGTCTTCCTAAATCTACAGAGACCCTAAAGCAGTCACTGGTCACTAACGTAGAGAAAAGTATGAAGAAAGCAGCAACTAGAGAGCTCAGCCAGAGAGGAGTCAGCGGTGGTTAAGAGTTTACAGCTCAACGATGGCAGAAAATCATTCCAGAACAATTTATAAATCGTGTAGGCCAACAATAATTAATTATCCTACATGGTCCAGGTAATAAAGGAACGGTTCAGATCTTCTGAAGTGGAAAGATTATGACCAGATAATGTATTACCTGTTGCAGATAGCTATTTGAATAAAATTGGTTAGTTCTGACCAGACTGAAGAGCTAATAGTTAGTTCAAGCAGGAATCCATCTCATCTATAAAAAAAAAACTATAAAAAAAACTCTTACAGTGGTTCGACCAAATTTTTTTTTTATCTTTAAGTTGATTATTCCAGCAGGAAAATTATAATATTCCTACAAGAAGTGCTTCAGTTTACATTGGAAGTGCTGCTGCTGCTACAACTACCAAAGGCCTGTCGCAATAAACAATAAATCAATCACATTATAAATGAAAATTATCTACCTCATTTTCATTTATTGGCGTTATTGTTTCTTCGTGTCTCTCTCTTTCTGAAGACACTGGATGACAAAAGGCTCAACTCTGGTGATCTTCACAGACCCCTCCTTTCTCTTTAAAATCTGTTCTAACTATCCAAAATAGGGTTTTTGGATTGTTAAAAGCAGATAAGCTGAGAAGCTAAGCTATGAGCTAAGCTAACAGGCCAATCTTGGGGAAAAAAAACTCTGTCTTGTCGAAGCTCCAAAATTCAGTTGAAACTCGTGCCTTTGTGTAAAAGTTGTTTTTCTCTGCAAAAAGAAGCTGGGAACTTGTTTACTGATTTTTTTTATTAAAAGCTTTGTGTGAAAAATGCTATGCTAAAGAGCTCAAACCACACAAAGTGTCCGCCATTTTGAGAACCGAAAAGAGACAGCCCATGTCACATCAAGGGGCCTCCCTCCCATTTTTCTTAAAGAGACACGCTGCTCGTTCCCTCACTATCCATTCTTCGGTTCAAACAGTCTTATACTGCCATCCAGTGGTCAAAAAAAGATACATGCATAACAAATTAAAAATTTCTTCTTAAATTTAACAATAATTACTAATTATTGTCAAATTTCAAACAATATTATTGTTTATCGCAGTAATTTCTGAGAATTAATTGCCCAGCAAAATGTGTTATTATGACAGGCCTAAACTACCACTTGTGCTGGAAAATACATGGTAATTTCATAATTTTGTAATAAAAAAATTGAAGCAAATGAAGTTCAAATACCATTTTTTGGACTATAAGGCACACTTAAAATCATTTAATTTTGTCAAAAATCAGCCTTATAATCCAGTGCGCCTTATGTATTAATTCTGGTTGTGCTTACTGACATTGAACCGATTTTATGTGGTACAACTGAACAATTATTGAGAGTTATTGTGAACGAGTTGAACAAAGTTTGACTTATCTGACTGTTTTGTTTCACTTAATGTGCCTTATGATCCGGTGCGCCTTATAGTCCAAAAAATACGGTAGCAGCTTTTCCATAGACCTGCACAATATTTTTGAGATTGGAGTTGTTTTAAGATGGTAGCAGTTCACTTTAGTTTACTAGCTCATCAGTCTGATCAGAATTTACTCCCAACGGAGTTCGTTCAAAGCTCTATCTACAAAAGGTAAGATAATTGTTCAACATTTCCACAAATCAAAACCTCTGAAGTATAACCTTGAAGTCAAAATGATGCTATGACCTCGTACATCAGAGCTGTAAAGGATGAAAACAACTGAGGGAGAAAAGGGGGAGAACGTAAAACAAGATATTCACTGATGTATGGTCGAGTGCCAGCCAGAGTGGCGTAGTGCGAATGAGAGCCAAGGAATGCCAAGTGTGGAGCTGAAAGAATAGAGAAACAAAACAAAAACAACAAAAGAGAAAGAAAACAGAGCGAAGATGAGGAGTGTGGGAGAGAATCTTCCAAGCAAGTCGGTCTTATAAAGAGTTGCTCCCACACACTGGAAAATAACAAAGATGAAATCTTATCAGTGACAAAGGAAGGAAGAAAACGAAGAGAAACGGTGCAAAGAGAGCGAGCATCAGGAGTTAGAATGTTTTAAATGCATGGACGTGTCCGCTCAGTCAGAAAAAAAATCACTTAAAATAACCAGAAGTGTACATTCAATAAAAAAACGATGTTTGTTTACTATGTTGTCAATCAAAAGTGCAACCCCCCCCCCACCACCACCAAAAAAACAACAACAACAACAACAAAAAACAGAAGCTTTGTGTTTATATCGGTCAGAAACTAAATATATAAATTTTTCAACTATGGACCTCTCTGTGCGCACGTCAGACAGGGTTATATTAAGAATGACTCATAGGTAGTTTCTACACTCATTTTTTTGTTGTTTTGTTTCTTAAAAGACAAATTCAAGGATGAAACAATCACTCAAAGAATACCGTATTTTCCACCGTAAACGTTGCTCCGCCCTATAAGTCGCATCAGTCCAAATATGTCTAAAGTGAAAAAAAATCTATACATATGTTGCTTCGCCGTATGTTGCGTCTATTATGCGTCACCGCTGACAACCGGAAAATGTGGGCTGGTTGTGCCAAAAATCGAATGGCTGCCAAATGGTGACCGCTGGGGCATGCATGGGAGGACTTTAACAAGAATTTAACAAGATTAACACTTAAAAACAATTATTTGTTTGCTCAAAATTATAGTAAAGATGTGTCTCAGTTGAACGTTTCTTAATAAATGCACTTTGACGGTCAAATCAGCTGCATTTCAAACCCCGATTTGCGGAAGCGGTCACGCCTAGTGGTACGAGTTGCTGTGCGTTTCTTCGAAATTTAACAAGAAAAGCACCTAAAACAATTATTTGTTTGCTTGAAATTATAGCAAAGGTGTGTCTCCGTTGAACTTTTACTTTGCAGCAAAATTAAGCAAGCTTGATGGATGCAGCAAGCCAAACGAAGGTGGCAGGATACGGCAAGCCGATTGATTCATTAATAGCAGGTGAAGATTCTCAGTCATCTAGGACATGGTAAATTCAAAAAAGTTCAAGACAAAAACAAAGTATAAAGTAAAGTATAATAAATAAAGTCCAGTTGTTTTTGTCTTGAAACTTTTTTTTAAATTGTCATTATCGCCACTTTTACCTATTACATGATACAACATCGTGTCATACTACTCGAGTGCCATCTAGTGACTGAAAATGGTACTGCTCAATTTTTTCAGTCAGAGTGAATGAAAACGGTCATATCTCAGTCAAAAACTGGTTTATAAATGAGGGGGAAAAATCCATAAATACGTCACAGGGCATGAAAATTATGCACAAAACTGCAACTCATAGGGCGAAAAATACGGCAAATGCTTTTAGAAATAGACGCTACCTTTGTAAACTTGCACAAAGAAATTTAACGTGAAATACATCACTTTTATTCTAAATGATCTCATATGTGCTGCACTAAAAACAGAAATTTGAACAATCTTAGCATCTGTAACAAAACGCTCCGATAAAAGTCAGTTATTAAATGCTCTGTAGGTTGTAAACAAGTTTAATTTCACAGCTTAAGCTAAAAACATTCAACTTTAATGTTGAAATAAGGGATTAAATGTTAGGGTGGATGTTGCAACGTGAACTTCAGCAGCCTTCTCAGCCATGATGTTTGCTAAATGGTTCAGGTTGTGTCACATCAGCAGAGGCTGGATTGTTATTTTTAATTGCAATCCTGCAGAGACAGCACACCCACAGTCATTTCTGTGTGTGTGTGTGTGTGTGTGTATTCACAGACTAATGATGAAGTGTGCATGCAGCTTCCCTGCTGCACCCTGCCTTCTCCTGCGGCCATGTTTTTCCTTTAGGTTTACTTTAGAAGTTACCTAATGACACCTTCTTCCGCCCTCGGATCTGAGTGCTGACAAATTGCATGCCACTGCAGGGTGTGTATGTGTGTGTGTGTGTGTGAGACTGACAGCACAAGCAGGGAACTTTCCACTGAAGTGATCATGATGCATTTAGCTGTGGGATAAATATTAACAGATATGTTCTGTTTATAAAAATCAAACAAAGTAGAGGAGGCACACAATCTGTAGATAATTCTGTACTGGGTCACATTTGCAAAAGCAACATCAGCATAGCATGATATCCTGAATTTGGACGTTATAAGTTGATAAAGCCAAGGATTGTCGGAAGATGGACGTGAAAGATTCTGGAGCAGCCATGTCTGACCTTTGCCCTGGTTCCTGGGAGGAAGCGGCGGCCCGTCAGCCACGGGGGAGGAGCTGAGGTCGGTGGAGGCACTGTAAATCTGGTTGGTGAAGGCGCTGTAGGAGAGCCGCTGCTGCTTGTCCCGCTGGCTGATGAAGCCCGGCAGGGAGAGCTTGTCGTGGGGGGAGAGGCTGGAGGAGTGGCAGAAGCTCTGAGGCCTCGGGGAGCGGTCCTTCTTGATGGGGCTGGGCTGCAGAGCAACACACACGCGCGATGAGATTAATGGGTTGACATGAAACAGAGCATCCTACATGACAACTACAGCGTGTCAGCACCTTGTCATCCAGGTCGTCGTCGCTCTCGTCCATCTCCTCCAGTCTGAGGCTCCACTCGTACTCCACGTGGATGTGAGGGTTGAACTTCCCCTCTGCAGCCTGCACAAGCTGACACAAACAGAACCGCGTCGCAACTAGGGCTGAACAATTAATTGCATTTGCAATACTATCGCAATATGAGATTTTCTAATCGCGAAGGCTGCAATTTGACTGGTCACGTGACACAAATCTTTATCAACACTTTAAAAAAAACACCACAAAGACATTTACGATGGTTGCATGGCTAGAATGACAACAACCAGTGCTTCAACTTCAAGTAAGCAAAGTATCAGCCGACAGGGATCACTGACCGAACTGTTTGAACTTCAAACAGTAATTTTTTATATTTATTTATTAACTGTCATGTGAAGTTCAGACAGTAGTTAGGAAGTTCACTTAACATGTTTACTATTGTGTTTATGAAACAAGAAAAAATAGAAATGGTGAAAAGAAAAGGCATAGATTTGTTTGCTTTATTGTAATCTCTGCTTTAAATAAATCTGACATTGTTTATTATAAAACAGATTGATTTATTGCTTCTGTTTGTTGAAAAATACTTGAGAAGATATTAAAAAAATAACGCGTTTTAAATCGCAATAGCAATTTATATATAAAAAAAAAAAAAGCAATTATATTATTTTCCAAAATCGTTCAGACCTATTCGCAACCAAACCAACATGACAAATTCAAGTTCAATACACCGTCGCTCGTTTCCTGGATCTTACCAGTTCATAAAAGGAGAAACTGAGGTTCAAATGTGCCAGTTTATATACTGTATATATTAGAGATTACACACTGCCGTTGTTTTTGCTTTTTTTTTTATGTCTGCTTGTTCACGACTGCGTTAATAATACACACTCGTGAACAATTTCTTCCACTTGAGCGTTCTTGTCGCCAGAGGCTGGAGACACGTTTGACCGCCATCTAGTGTTCTGACTCAATATTTGCTCAACTTAATTCCTTTAATGTACCACACGCACTGGTTTGCTGCATATAACATGCATTGTTTTGTTGTATTTTTCAGGGATTCAACCAGATTATGAATTTTCTGCTCTAACGTTCAGCGGATCCAGTCTGTACTTACTGCCTCCTCACACTGACTGTTCCTCAGTCGCCTGGCAACATCCAGAGCCGTCTCTCCGTTCTGATTGGCTGAAGCGAGAGGAGGGGAGAAAATAAAATAAATCAACGCTTAAGAGTCTGAAGCGTTGCACAGACGTTATAAATGAGAGGATGAACCCTGACTCACTGATGTCGGTGGACGGTTTGCCCCTCAAGAGTAACTTGAGGCACTCGGGCTTTTCGTACATGCAGCAGTAATGCAGGGCGGTGTTCCCCCACTCCGTCTGCTTATCCAAGTTACCACTGCAGAAAAAAAACAAAACACATCATATGGTCAGGAAACCTGCAGGTGTGTTCCACAGGGCTATGTGCTTAGGCTACTGTGTTTTCAACAAGAAGATTGGGTTGGAAAAGGTTATACAGTACTGTATTTATTTATTTATTCATTTCAAATTTAAAAACACAAAAGAACAAAAAAATTTACAGAATGATAGAGAGAAATAAAGAACAAATTTAAAATGAAAGGAAGCAGAAGAAGAAGATAATCTTATATCTGCCCCTTTAAAAAAAAATCCATTTAAACAATCAATTCAAGCAAAAATTATCCATAAACCATATTTATAACTCATAGATATATAACTCATTTATAGAGATTTTTAAATATATAACATTCACACATAACTTTTCAACAATCTATTCTTAATCATTTTCTTGAATACAGACATTGACTGTGCAACTTTAACATCATATTCCAATCCATTCCATATACCAATTCCATGTATTAAAGTAAAACAACCCTTTAAACATGTTCTATATTGTGGTTTAACAAAAAATATCTGTACCCTTTAAATTATAACAACTTTTCCTCTTTACAAAAAGCCTTTGAATATTTGAAGGTAGAGTGTTATTTTGTGCTTTATATATTAGTAAAAAAATATTATATTCCACCAAATGATAAAATCCTAGTAACTTCAATTTATAAAACAGTATGCTCAATATATGCTGCTCAAACGTGTAGTTTTTTTTTCTTTTCCTTTTAGCTTCTCCCTTCTGCAGCGTTCGTCACAACAGTCAAATCTTTCAAATGAAAGCTTAGACAATGCTTTGACCCTGCAGCCTCAGGATTATATTCCCACGGCACTGCCCATCGAGCTCCTGCAGCCTCGTGGTGCTCCGACGTGTAACAAGACTAAATTTTGTGTCTAAAACATTAATCCTAAAAATAAAATAAAAAACTAGAAAGAAGACAAGCTTTAAAAGTCAGTTATATCATTTTGAATAAGCAATAATTGTAAAAGCGTGGTCATTAATTAATAAAAGAGTCCTGCTTTTTTCTGTGGCGGCTGTTGGGAGTGGTGGTGGATAAACAATTGAAAAGAAGAGAATAAATTAAAGCAGAGAGCTTGACCCATTTCCGTTTGCCTTGTGGGAATCTGAGCCGTGCAGAGCTAAGCCTCTACCTCTGCTCCTCAGTGCTTTACTGCAGAAAACATCACATTTAACGCTGCCTTTTCTTACACCGTGTTCCTTTTAAATGATGCGTTACAGGACACTTCCACTGCTTTCACACAGGTAAATGTGATGAATCATATCCCCATGCAGAAATGGTCTTTACCTGTTCTGGACAAGGAAGTCCACCAGATGCAGTGAGGTCTGGTCAGCTGTCCGTACTGCGTAGTGTAGTGCCGTTTCCCCGGCTTCCTGCAGGGGGCCATCAAACACAGCATGCTGAGAGACTGGGCAGCTATTCTGTATTCTCTTCTATTCTTTGTGCATGTGTGTGTTGTCAGCATTTAAATAAACTGCAGTAAACAAAATGGCTACTTAAAATAAAAATCTGCACTCTTGACGCAGTTTTTTTTTTTTTTTGTGTGTGCCATTTTTGGGAGACTGGAAGTACTGAGATGTTTTTCTTCTTCTTCCATATTAAAGCACAGTCAGAGTTGGAGATTAAAACATTTGCGTTCGACCTCTCTTAAAGGTTAATATAAGGATTCAGTTGTGCTGTGTGTTGGTTTAGAAGTCACTCTGCAGCCATTCAGAGGCACTGACAGCAGCAGATCAGATACTGGTGAGTCAGACTTCATGGTGCAGACAACAGCAGCAGTTCTCTCCATCACCACATAATATCCTCTCCTTTTACTCTGCTGCAGCGTGGTGCACCTTGTTTTTTATATCGGATATCTACCTAAAACCCTGACCTGTTTACGTCAGATTGAGTCTCATCGTGCGCGTTGTTTACGGCGCAGCGTCTTCAGCGTCCGCCGCTCGTTATTTTATGAATGTTCATGAAGCATTCACACTATTGTGATCCATTTTTATTCTGTACATTTTCAGCATCTTTCTAGTTCCACAATGTTTGTGCTATTTCAACAAATCATAAATCAAAACGTTCATTTCTTTCAGGACAATCCTGCTATGACTTTTGGTATTAGTGCAACTTTAGCTTTTTGAAATATTTAGTCTTTCTGCCATTTTTTTCTCATAGAAAATGAATTGAGCTCATTTTACATCCTTCAAATCTTTAGATGTGTTGACAACTTTCTACAGCTCCTTTCACATTTTGCTCTGCTTCAGCTTCTTTCAGCTTCCTTGTACATATTTAAACTTTTTTCAGCTACTTTCAGCTATTTTCAGCTGTTTTGTGCCCCTTTCAGATTCTTTCTGCTAATTACAACATTTTTGAGCTTCTTCTAACTTCTTTCTGCTAATTTTAGCCTGTTATGCTCCTTTCAGCTTATTTCTGCAAGGTGCAGCTTCTTCTTCTATTTCAGCTACTATTTAGTTGTTTTCATGGTCATTTTAGTTTTTTCAGCTAATTCCACTTTTGTTGCACTCATTTAAACTTTTTTCAGCCTAATTCAGCAAAAATGTGCTCTTTCCACTTCGTTCAGGTAATTTCAGCTTCTTTCTGCTTTTTAGCTACCGGTACTTTGAACTGGGTTTATGCTAATTTCAGCTTTTTCTCAGATCTTTCTACCTTTTTTGTGCTCATTTCTGCTTCTTTTAGAGCTGCTGTCTCTCAGCGAGAAGGTTGCCGGTTCAAATCCCGGTCCGGGGCCTTTCTGGGTGGAGTTTGCATGTTCTCCCCGTGCATGCGTGGGTTTCCTCCGGGTACTCCGGTTTCCTCCCACAGACCAAAAAACATGCTTGTTAGGCTGATTGGTGACTCTAAATTGACCCTAGGTGTGAGTGTGAGAGTGGATGGCTGTTTGGTGTGAGTGAGACAGGTCCCTCTTGTAAATGAGTCCCCGTGACTCAACGAGGCTAGCCTGTATAAATAAAGGTTGAATGAATTGGGCAAACATGTTCTTTCTGTTTTTATGCTAATTTTAAGCTTGTTCTACCTTTTCAGCTAACTTTTTAAAGCATATCTTAGCTAGTTTCTGCTGTTTTCGAATAATTTCCACTTTTTTGTGCTCATTTCTGCTTCTTTCGGCCTAACTGGGCAAACATGTTTTTTCTGTTTTCTTCTGCTAATACTGTACAAGCTTGTTCTAGGTTTTCAGCTAGCTTTCCCCACTGCATATCTTAGCTAATTTCTGCTGTTTTCAGATAATTTCAAGTTTTTCATGATAATTTCTGCTACTTTCAGCCTAAATAAGTCATTTCTGCTAATTTAAACTTGTTGTGCTCATTTCAGCTCATTTCAACTAGTTTCGGTTATTTCAGCTACCGCGACCTATACACCAGAAAATACGGTACTATTTAGCTGTTTTATGCTAATATTAGCTTTTTCAGCTAATTCTACATTTTTTGCACTCATTTGAGCTTGTGTTCTTTCTGCTTTCTCCTGCTGATTCTCACTTACTCTACATTTTCAACTACGTTTCAGCATATTTTTTTTGTTGTTGTTGTTGATAATTTCAGCTGTTCAGCAAGTTCTTCTGCAATAAGCATTCACAATACATTTTCACAGTACAGTAAATGCAAGTTTTCTAGCTTAACTTTAATTCAAGCCTAAAGTGGCAATTCAAAAAAGCAGAAGAAACAAAGATGATTAAATATTAAATTAACACCGATGTTACTCTGCTTTACAGCAGAAGGTTACAGGATTTCAGCACCTTAGGGTGAAGTTGTTCAAATGACTCAGACAATTTATTTCAAGAAATTGATATTTTTTGGTTGTTTCAATGAGAATACACTTAAATAAAAAAAATAAAAAAATCAAGTAACAACCTAAAAGGAGCTTTCACAGATCTACAGTTTCATGTTTGTTAGGAGAAGATTTATCTGCCTGCAGTGTCTGAAAGGTGATGTTTGCATCTGTCAAATAAGTTTCCGTTCTAAATTTTTAAAATGTAGCTTGTTTAAATTAATACCAGCTAAGCTTTTCAAAGTCAAAGTCAAAGTCAACTTTATTGTCAGAACTGCAATATGTACAGGACATACACAGGATTGAAATTGCGTTTCTCTCAGTCCCTCGGTGCAACAGTAACCATTTAAACACTAAAACACTGAAACATTTAATAAACATAAGCATAAAATAGTAAAAGTGTAACACTGTCCTGAGTTTTTGCATAGTAGTATAAAAGTATGAAAATTTACACCAACACTAAAACACTAAACATTTAATGAACATAAGCATAAAATGAAATAATAAAAGTGTAATACTGTCCTGAGTTTTTGCATAGTAGTATAAAAAGTATAAAAAGTATATCTATAAAATAAACTGAAGGTTCTAGCATTGACATTTGCAAAGAGTGGCAAAGCAGCATATGAGTTAATGTACACAGTATATGTATGAGGTAGTTGATGTTGGTATAGAGGCAAAGTGGCATATGCAGTAAGGCACATTGGGCATCCTTAAATAAGGCTAGTCAGAGAATACTGTATATGTATCAGCAGTAGTGTAGATATAAAAGTAGTGTAAATGTAAACCGTAGTAATAAATGTAAACAGTATTAATAGATACTTAATACTGTTTTCAGTAGGCAATTCTCTGCCAATTACACAAATTTAACGTGAAACATGGCTATAAGTTGTTGTCAGGAGACACAACGAGAGGAGTGTGAAAGAAGACTTTCTCCATTAGTGGTAATTTATTTGGAAAAGTAAATGAAGACATCGTCATCATGGCTGCCAACACACATTATTCTTAACTGAGCAGAGGAAATGGTCTACAACTCATTTGCTTTTATTTTGCTTTCAACGAGACTATTACCGTGCAGTCTTTGGTATTTTTCAAAGATTTTAATGGATTCGACAAAGAAGTGTTGTGCCGACACAACACAGGCTCATCTTGAATTCTTTTGAGTTTTTAGGTTGAACTTTAGTATAATGTAGACTTCATTAAAAGTGTTGTTTTTTTACTCAACACACAAAAAATCTAAAATGTTTTCCCTGAACAGACCACTCTTTAAACATAAACTACCAGATTCTGATCACTCGTATGTTCGATTGGCTCAACGCTCAGCCAAACTGTGCAGATTCTTGTGAAACTATTTTAGCTAACATTGAAATAAGTTGGTTGTATTTCAACTTCTTGGCACCTCACCCACGCAGAACTGGACTCTCCCATGTGGACTCCTTGCACTAGTTTGCTCAATACTCCGAATCCCTCCTAAATTGTTCTACTGTGCATTTAGAGGTTAAAAGATAATTTCACATGGTGCACAAATGCCAGAAATATTTTCACACAAAATATCAAGATCTGCAGTTGTGTTTGATTTAAAGTGTCAAAAGATTAAACTTCCATAATTGCCACGCTAGCCTTGTAAAAAGAGGTAAGAAATATTTATTTGTACTTTTATTTTGTTGACAATATGGCATTTATTTTAGATTTTCTGTCATGCTAGTCTGCTTGAAATGTCTAAATTTAAATATTAGTCCTTACAGAAAGAAAAAAATACCTCTGCATGACTTTTTGGCCTTTTTACAACAAACAAAAAAAATCAGATTCAATTTTTGTTGCTGGACTAAAACTGACTGCATAGTAATGTGGACTCAAAGTTGATTAAATCTGAGGTTAAACAAACAAATGAAGATAATTTAATTATTTATTTTAGCTGAAGGAGAGCATTAAATCTCTGCATGAGCGGTTTCACTCACCGGTCCAGTCTCAGGGAGTGGCTCCATAAGCTCCACCCCCTCTGCGTAGACCTGAACCAGAGCCAGCAGGTCCCGGGACTGGACTGCCTCAAACAGCTCGATCATCTTAGCAGCCGCAGACGTGCACGTCTTCTTCGCATACTTGTGGTCCACATACTTAGCGTAAATGAACTCCTTCCTCACTGTCCTGTGGGAGAAAAAAATAATGTTTTAAAAAGTGTTTCCAGAGAAGGCAGATGTTTGCTGTGACATCTGGTGTGCTTACATATCACTGGAGGGGTTGGGCTTTGGTGAAGGGGAGGAAAGGTTTGCCTCCATGATTTCATTGAAACTATTGTTTCCTATGTTCTTGGCCAGCTGGCAGAGAAAGAGAAAAACGTGATAATGTTAATATTACAAGAAGGAACATACAGAAGTTCTGGAAAATCCAGTTTTGTTCAGTTTAAAATCTGCTTCATTTTTCCATTTATTCATCATTTGTCCCCGTGAGTGTGTTTATTAGAAAATTTACAATATAAAAAAAACAGCATTCCTTGAAAGAATGCATATTGCCCACTCCCTTACAAGCAAAAATTTTAAACAAAGATCTCTCATAATCTGTTTGTGCTCCAATTACGGTATGTGCCGGGGGATAGTATCTGTAAAAATTACTGAGTTACAGTCGTCCCTTGCTACTTCGCGGTACAACTTTCGCGGACTCGCTCTTTCGTGTTTTTTCAACGATTGTCAACTTTAATATTACTCATGTGTTTGGGACGGTACAGAAAAAAGTTAACGGAAAAAACTTCTGACAGGTGCCACCATTTTGTAGTTTTCTTTCAATAAGCCTACAATGTATCGCCAGTACAAAAGAAATACATTTCCCAGAAGCCAACAGTGCT
>JBBPBX010009063.1:0-22500 GCA_038048925.1 Garcialebias charrua | reverse complement strand
AAGAGTTTAGAACATTCAAAGATGTGGGAAGCGTTTATAAGATGTGGGAAGGGTTTATAAAACCTTAAAATTAGGGATGCACGATATTATCGGCATGGTATCGGTCGATACTGACGTTAAATTTCAATATCGGACATCGGCCATTCCATTAAAATAACTTGC
Source organism: Garcialebias charrua (assembly GCA_038048925.1). Classification (NCBI taxonomy): domain Eukaryota; kingdom Metazoa; phylum Chordata; class Actinopteri; order Cyprinodontiformes; family Rivulidae; genus Garcialebias; species Garcialebias charrua. Next base: position 22,338 of record JBBPBX010009063.1, on the reverse strand, counting down.
CGATATAAAAGGTGCTGTTTTTGCTGCAGCGGCAGCGCAACATGATGACGTCACGTGCGCCATACCCGAATTCAAAATGTCGGCCGTGTGGAAGTTCTATTTTTCGTTGGTGAGGATGTAGGATTGCGAAGATTTATGAACTACGTTGAGCCTCGTTACATCGTCCGCAGTCTGAGATATTCTTCCGACGTAACTTTACCCGAGTTACAAGCCGTCATTTCAGACGTCATTTAGAAGCTAATAGCCGATAGCACGACTTGTTGGGTGAGTTTTACCACAGACATTAATATAAGTTAAAGTAGAATGATAATTGTTTGAATTGATAGTTAGAATTGATTTTGTTTAAGAGGGAGCAGATACGATAAGAAATTTTTTTCTTCTTCTGCTTCCCTTCATTTTATGTTTGTTTTTTTTAATTTTGAAAATGTGTTTGAGTTTTTTTAAATGGAAATGAAATGAATAAATAAACGAAACGAAACGAAAAAAAAAAAAGTACTTTGCATATCATATGGCTGTTACTGAACATATATCACCAGCTCTTACAGTTGTTACACAATTTTTGTAGCAAATAAGCCTAAATAAGAGGGCTATGTTTTGACAAAGGAACATACAATATCGGTATCAGCATCGGTTTTCGGCCGAATAAGTTTCAACATATCGGCATATTGGCCAAAAATCCAATATTGTGCATCCCTACTAAAAATATATATAAATACTCAAATTAATGCAACGTTCTTACTTTGCGGTTTTTCACTTAATGCGAAGGTGTTCGGGACATAAACCCCGCAATATTCGAGGGATTATTGTATAGCCAGCTGTATGTTTGTTAAAGCTGTTTAGCGGTGGCATATTCTTGAATCAAGTTGACTCCCAAAAGTAAACGGATGCAAATATACATCCAACAAAAATGTTCTAAAATTTCAATAAATTGCTTTACTAGTTAATGAGATGTTTTGGTAACAGACATACAAACACACATAGAAATGTAAACAATTTCAATATAAATATACATTTATAAAGCAGACTAAAAAAAGACAGTAATGAATATTAAATTGTACTGTGAAATACAGCCAATATTGTAAAAAGATTAGAGATATTATAGAGCAAAATGGGAATTTTTAAAATTTGTCGAAGTATTTTTGTAGCTTACCAAGAGTTCTGAGGTTCCTAACTTGTCAAGCTCCATGGACTGGATACGAGAAATGTGGACTCCCATTTCTCGGTGGATGCCGGAGCATTCGATGCAGGTGAGGATCCCCAGGTTGGTGGACAACCACTTAGGGTCTGAAAAGAAGATCAAAATCCAGTTTGTTCTACATTCAGCTGTCTGAATAATTCTACTGTCTACAGTAGAATCTAGATTTAGGTCAAGTAAAACTAAAACTTTAGTCAGAAGAATTTAGCTTGTGAAACAAGTGTATTTTTGCACGTTAAAGGTCCACTGACATGATTTTTTTACTATTCATAAAATTGCTCAAAATATATATATTTTATCACTTAATTATGTTTGTTTTTGCAAACAAAATGATAAATCACTTTAATTTTGCTTTAAAAGTGATTTTGAACTTCAAGCCGTGTTTAATCATGGGAAATCCGATTACACGCGAACGCACCATCTGTGACGTAGTGAGAGGCAGAGGGCTCTGGTCTCTTTAATAGCGGACAATTTAAAACCCGACGAATTTAGCAATCTATGTGAAGATTTGAGCTATTTGTCTTCATTTTGGGAAGCAGAAAATAGTTTGGGTGATGGAACAAGAAACAACAGGATCTAATTTAGTCTGATGCTGTATCAGACTTACCTTCATGTAGAGCTGCTCATACCCGCGCACTGTGACAAGCCCAGAGCTCTGCCTCTCACTACGTCACAGATGGTGCGTTCGTGTGTAATCGGATTTCCCATGATTAAACACGGCTTGAAGTTCAAAATCACTTTTAAAGCAAAATTAAAGTGATTTATCATTTTGTTTGCAAAAACGAACATATTTAAATGATAAAAATATATATATTTTGAGCAATTTTATGAAAATTTAAAAATCATGTCAGTGGGGCTTTACCATCACATGGGTTCCAAAACCGAATCTGTCCAATTTAAGTCTAAAACTGAGCTGTGATTGCTCGGACATTATGCAACAAGTAGAGGTTAGTGGAAATAAAAACAATAAATAAATAAAAAACAGATGAGTAAAACTCATAAAGCAGGAAAACACTAACTAAAACACATGGACCAGATGCTAGGTGATGGCAGGTCACAAAGAGTGTGTTTAACATGACGAGCACATTTGTGTGCGACCTCTACAGCTCTTTGGTGAATACAAAATGAGACAAGGACCTCTTTCTTCTCAGACCAGCAGAAACAAGGTTGCAAACCTTTGAAAGTCACAAACTGTGACGCTATTTTTACTTAAAGATATTGTCCAGTAGCACCGCCACAGAAAATAGTTAGAAATGTATTTTAAAACTCAAAACAAGTTCATATCTGAAATTATTTTCTCCAGTAAAACCTTGAATATTGAAGGATGCAGCAACAGGAGCAAAGAAGTGACAAATTACCTCTCCTCCCTGCAGACTGCTAGGGTCAACAGAGCGTGTGCGACTTATATAACAAAATGATGTAATGTTGTTTCTCAAGCCTAGAAATGTATTTTACTCCCTTCAGAGCATGAAATCCTCCCTTTGGTCAGCCAAAAAGCTGTGGTGTGTTTTTATAGTGAGAGTATTTGTGTTTATGTACACATATATGTGTTAACCGTCAGAGACTATGGGACTCCTGAGAGCTGACTCTGCTTCCTAACACAGGGGGAGGAGCAGGATCGAGTCGAGCCTTGAATGCTAACAGCTTTAGCACTCGCACTTGTTTATTGAAGGCTGCAGGAGGATTTGCAGTGCAGGTTGTGCAGTTAAACTAAGCGGTGAGTTCAAGAAAGCTGTGACCAAGCAGAAATGGATTGTGTGTTTAAATAAAGTTTTTTTTTTCAACGTTAAACCACAAAGACTCCAGGTGAAGGTGGCGGCCGTCCCCAGAGACAGCAGCAGTACACACCTGCCGCTCCACAGTCGCAGCAGACTTCATTGCCCGGCATGTGCAGCACGTCTTCTATGATGGCTTTAGTCAAGTCCTCTAATCCGTCCTCCCCGCCGCTGCTCGGCTCGCCACGAAATGCCATGTTTAAAGCCTCCTCCTTGCTGTTGGTCAGCACTGAGATCCATCTGCAAGACAGGACAAAATCAGGATAATGTTAAGACTGATGATGATGATTATCCGATTAGTCGTATCCGACTTTCGGTCATTTTACGAATCTTCATACTCCACGCCTTCCTGTCTTTCACCAATTCTTTCAAATCCGCAATTGGCATAGTCATTGTTGTCATGATAGTGTCGAGCCATCTTGTTCTTTGGCGGCCTTGTCTTCTTTTCCCACTGACTTTTCCCAGCATCACTGACGTTTCTAAAGAATCAGCGCGCATCACATGGCCAAAATATGAGAGCTGCTGTTTGGTGATTTTGCCCAATAATGACATTTTCGGTTTGACGCGGTCCAAAACTGCCTTGTTCTTCATCATGGCAGTCCAAGGTATTCTTAGCATTCTCCTCCAACACCAAAGTTCGAATGCTTCGACTTTTCTTTTCTCTTCTTTTCTAAGCGTCCAACTTTCGCAACCATACATCATTATAGGGAAGACAATTGCGTTGACCAATCTGACTTTTGTTGCAATGCTAATATCCTTGCTCTTCCAGATCTTTTCCATTCCCTGCATTGCAGTCCTGCTGAGTGTGATTCGCCTCTTGATCTCGGGCGCCGATGCCCCACTGCGGTCGATTTTTGCTCCAAGGAAAATGAAATCTTGTACAGACTCGATTACTGTGTTGTTTATTTGCATGTTCATTACACCATTGCCTGCAGTGGTCATAACTTTAGTTTTTTTGATGTTAAGGTACAGTCCCATTCGTTCACTTTCCTCTTGCACTCGTCGGACGAGACAGTCGAGGTCCTTTTCACTCTCTGCGAGCAGGGTTGTATCATCTGCGTATCGAAGGTTATTGATGTTTCTGCCGCCGATTTTGATTCCAATCTCAGATTCGTCCAAATTGCATCGCCTCATAATCACTTCTGCATACAGGTTGAATAGAACTGGTGATAGTATGCAGCCTTGTCGAACTCCTTTCCCGACTCGAAACCACTCCGTGTTCCCGTAGGCTGTCCTAACCGTTGCTTCCTGATCATTGTAAAGTGATTTTATTAGCTGTATGATGTGTTCAGAGATGCCCATTTGTTTCAAACACTTCCATAGATTTTCATGTTCGACGCAGTCGAAAGCTTTGCTGTAGTCAATGAAGCACATATCGACGTCCTTTTGATATTCCCGGGTCTTCTCCATGATCCAGCGCAGATTCGCGATTTGATCTCTAGTGCCACGTCCCTTGCACTAGAGTTAAATGTTAAGACTAATAAGCATTACCGTAAATGTTTTCAATTATTACTCTGTAAAAACCACTTTTGTGTTGAAAAGATAGAGAGCAGGCTGACATTTTCAACTGATGTAGCAAATTATGTCAAATGCAAATTATAGTTTCTGAAATGAATTGTGGAACTTATAACTTTATTAAAAAAGCATAACTTAAGTGATAAAGTGTACCAGATAAAAACATTAAAGATAAAAGAGATTTGTTCGTAACACTGAAAAACATAAGACTATGTTGACTTTTCTTCATACAGTATTCATCAAGTTTCAACTCTTCAAAAAAAAAAGGAAATTATTTTATTCACAATGTATTTGTGCCTCCAAGTTAATGTTCTCAGATACGGACGCTTAAGCAGTGATGCACCGAACACAGACGCACAAAACACCTATGCAGGACTGTGGTCAATCACACAGACAGGACACACTATAGCTGTGTGGCCTCCAGTACTTCAATGTGCAGCACAATCTGCTCACTGCACAAACTTCCTCATACACACACAAACACATACACAGGTACTGGTCATACTGGAATATCATGAAAAAGTTTATTTATTTCAGTCATTTTAATCAAAAAGTGAAACGTATATTATATTCATTTATTACACACACAGACCAATACATTTCAAATGCTTATTTATTTTAATGTTGATGATTATAACTGACAACTAAAGAAAACCCCAAATTCAGTATCTCAGAAAATTAGAGCATTACTTAAGACCAATAAAAATAAAAATAATATTTTTAGATTTTTAGCCCAGGTTACTGATAGTGGCCTTCAGCTCTTCTGAATTGTTGGGTCTGGTGTATCACATCTTCCTCTTCACAACACTCCATAGATTTTCTATGGGGTTAAGGTCAGGAGAGTTTGCTGGCCAATTAAGAACACAGGGATACCATGGTCCTTAAAGGTGCTATGTGTAACTTTCTGTAGAGCCAGAACTTAGAAATATTTTCAACAGGCAAAGCATTCTGATCCCTCCCCCTCAGAGCCATATATGGCTCTGCTCCCCCTGGCCCTGCTGAAATTCAAATTCAAGCTCTGTTTTTATTGGCTGATTCAAATTCAAGCTCTGTTTTTATTGGCTGGTTACAAACTCTGTTTTTATTGGCTGGTTAACGGCGGGTCACTCTGTGTTTTTAGTGTTTTTATAAATGCTGATAGAGAAGCAAGGGGACTATAGTTTTTTTCAGAGATTACTTTGTCTAACATCAGTCTGTCAGTAGATAGTGACAGAGTGAAGAAATATGTTAAAAATATATTGTTAGAAAAGTTACAGACTGCACTACAAAGTTACATAGTGCAGCTTTAAACCAGGTACTGGCAGCTTTGACACTGTGTGCAGGTGCCAAGCCCTGTTGGAAAATGAAATCTGCATCTCCAAAAAGTTGGTCAGCAGCAGGAAGCAGGAAGTGCTCTAAAACTTCCTGGTGCACGGCTGCGTTGACCTTGGACCTCAGAAAACACAGTGGACCAACACCAGCAGATGACATGACACCCCAAACCATCACTGACTGTGGAAACTTGACACTGGACATCAAGCAACATGGATTCTGTGTCTCTCCTCTCTTCCTCCAGACTCTGGGATCTTGATTTCCAAAGGAAATGCAAAATTTACTTTAATCAGAGAACATAACTTTGGACCACTCGAGACGCTTCTGACGCCGTCTCTTGTTCAAGAGTGGCTTGACACAAGGAATGCGACAGCTGAAAACCTTGTCTTGCATATGTCTGTGCGTGGTGGTTCTTGAAACACTGACTCCAGTTGCAGTCCACTCTTTGTGAATCTCCCCCACATTTTGGAATGGGTTTTGTTTCACCATCCTCTTCAGGGTGTACACTTGTACACTTTTTTCTACCGCATCTTTTCCTTCCCTTCGCCTCTCTATTAATGTGTTTGGACACAGAGCTCTGTGAACAGCCAGCCTCTTTAGCAATGAACTTTTGTGTCTTGCCTTCCTTGTGCAAGGTGTCAATGGTCGTGTTTTGGACAACTGTCAGGTCTGCAGTCTTCCTCATGATTGTGTATCTACACAGAACTAGACTGAGACCATTTAAAGGCCTTTGCAGGTGTTTTGAGCTAATTAACTGGAGTGTGGCACCAGGTGTCTTTAATATTAAACCTTTTCACAATATTCTAATTTTCTGAGATCCTGAATTTGGGGGTTTCATTAGTTATGTTATAATCATCAACATTAAAATAAATAAACATTTGAAATATATCAAGTCTGTATGCAATGAATGAATATAATATACAAGTTTCACTTTTTGAATGGAATTACTGAAATAAATCAACTTTTTCATGATATTCTAATTTTATGACCTGCCCCTGTACATCATGCTTTAAGTGTCTTCCCTGGAAAGCCACAACCAGCCACAGAGTGACCTCATACAAAGGTCTGTTTTTATTTGTTTACTGGTTTGTTTGAAAAACTGATTATTATAATCCACTGATCAGTAGGTGCTAAAAACAATTTAGTATCGGAAAAAGGAAGAACTCGCGCATTTGGTGGCAGTTTGTGCAAGATTAAAATCTGCTAAACTGCGCATCCGATAATGGTGGCTCAGTAAGTGTTTAAATACCTTACAAGCATCATTATTCTATTACAGTGCACTGATACGAAGGCACATTGTTTGTTTACTTAAAATGGGGAGTACCAGTATACATGTATTAAAAAGGAGTTCTGATTGCTGACAACCAACAGCAGAAAACCTCAGAGGACTGTACGTGAACTGACATGAGGCGTGTTCGAGCTGCTCAGACCCAAACAGCACAACCGCTTCATGACAGGAACAGAAAATATCCATCAAAAGATGAGAATTCAGAACAAAAATGTCACAAATCTAAATGTGTTTTCAGAGGTTTTCAGTTCTGACAGGTCATAAAATGCTTTGTTACAGCAGAGTGAGAAAGATTTCAAACAAACTACCGGTACACAACCTTATGGGAATGGGTAGTTTTTAATCAGTCACCTGTCTTTTTTTTTTTTTGGAAGTGGAAAAAGCAAAGCTTGACATAAAAATAAAAAAAACACTAAAATAAAAAGGAAAGTCATTAAAACATAAATGTCCAATATCTACTGTTTTGAAATTGTGTGTTTCTGCAAACGTGCAGCAAGTGCGTGCTCATCGTAAACAACTGAATAAAAGTTGCAGCAACATGAGTCAAACCACAAAATCCTGCTGCTGACATCACAGTAAAATACCCTCAACACCAGCACTGGTCTTCACCAAACTGAGAAAAACTAACGCTACACAGCAGCCACTAACCAAGAACTCGTTTAAAGAAAGAAAAATACAAACAATAAAGTGGTCGTTTTGAATTTAAAGAAAAGCATCGCCTTCGCACACAAATACTACGTCACAATTTTAGCTCTTTATCTGAGTTGTAGCCATTTTTTGGTGTTTGCTGGTTAGTTGCTTGAACTAGGCTGAGTCCATGTTAGTGTAATGATTACTTTCTAGCAAAATGAGATTGTGTTGTTTTTTTCTTTTCTTGCAGCAGTTATACGGAATACTCACGCGACAAAGTCTTGTTCGTCTTCAGCCTGGAAGTGATAAGTCCGGTTATCTGCAGGAAACAGAGGATGTGGCGTTAAGCATGCAAATATATGATTTTGCATTTTATAATTTAATAAGCAGGTAATCAAGCAGGTCTTCTTGGTGAAACAGTCTGTGGTACAGAGAGCACGTTTTGCTTTTTAAAAATGCTCCTATCATACTAACCTGTCTGTAACTGAACTTTTCAGGTATGTTTGTGTAAAACTTACGAGAAATAAGATCGAAGCATTTTCTGTCCTCGGCACTTGGCTTCACCTGGCAGGTGAGCAAGTTGAGTTTCACCGGCTGCCGGTTGGACTGTAAATACAAAAAGTGAATTTTACTTCAAAACATATCAATACGTTAGGGTTTAAATTGGGGATGTACGATATTATCGGCATGGTATCGGTAATGGTCAATATTAGCAATAAAGTTAAATATCGGACAGTCCATCAAAATAACTCAATATAAAAGGCTTCTGTTTTAAGTTAATTTTTAATTTAAGAAACTGTCAAGTACATCTATTAATGCACTACAACTTATAGCTTTTCACTTGTAGCTTGTGAACAGGTCGAGTTTAGATTTGTGAAAATTTACAAATTTGCATTGTTCGAGTGTTGTCATTGTGTTAGAGAAAGTAAATGACTTGAATAAATTTGACATTAAACATAATCCAAGTTGAAGTGTTACATCATTTTCAGTCCCCTTTTGGCATCTGCATTTGGTAGCAGGTCAAATTGACAAAGACCATGCAGATTCATGTAGTAACTTAATTACACAGCAGAGAAAGCTATGTAATCCCTGTAAATAAAAAACATTGGTATTGGTATCGGTTATCGGCCAAATAAGTTTTATCATATCGGCATATCGGATATCAGCCAAAAATCCAATAATGTGCATCCCTAGTTTAAATAAATCGATAATTGTTGTTACTTGTTACATTTCCTTGTTGGTGTAAATAAACAGTCCTCCAGACATTTGCTGCCATACAAAGAAATTATCTCAAAGATAAGCTTTTTAGGTCTTTGTGTACCGGTAGTTTTCTTTATGATTAGGATCATCCTGTCAAGCTTTCCTCTTTAATATGCAGCTTGGGTAAATTCATTCAACCTTTATTTATACAGGCTAGCCTCGTTGAGTCACGGGGACTCATTTACAAGAGGGACCTGTCTCACTCACACCAAACAACCATCCATTCTCACACTCACACCTAGGGTCAATTTAGAGTCACCAATCAGCCTAACAAGCATGTTTTTTGGTCTGTGGGAGGAAACCGGAGTACCCGGAGGAAACCCACGCATGCACGGGGAGAACATGCAAACTCCACCCAGAAAGGCCCCGGACCGGGATTTGAACCGGCAACCTTCTCGCTGAGAGGCAGCAGCTCTACCAGTTGTGCCACCGTGCTGTAGTTTTGTTACTTTGCAAAGTTTCAGAGTAAAAGATTTGCACCATGGCAAAAGCAGTTTAACTTCTAAAATCCACAGGAATTACACAGTTAAACATCTTTAATTACATTAGCACAGATGACTAGGAAACATTTTTATGAATGGAAATTATATTATACAACTCTACAATCCTTCACAATTGCATTTGTCAAAGTTTATGTTGCAAAGCTTTTTTTACTATTGTTTTAGCTTTTGCTGCAAAGTGTTTTATTTTTTATTTTATTTTATTATTTGTTTAAATCAACTTAACCCTGTGAGGATTTAGGAAAAAAGAAAAAAGAAAAGTGTGCAGAGAGTGAATAAAAGGTAATTTCCTTGGCTATTCATACAAACCTGTGACACAAGTTTCAAATGTTGAGATACTCATACATAGAAATCACCCCTGTAAATATTTCCCTTTCACATGGTTTTCTAATTATTTCCCACAACCTGAGGCTAACTCATAACATTTTTCTTTGTACGATTATCTACAAAATGAATATAAACACAAAGTACGAGCACTAAAGCTTAAAACATCTGTGTTCTGTCTCTCAGGTTTCCCACAAGCCTGTAAAAAAAGATTTTGTCACACTGAACTTAGGGATAAATTATCATCTTACATTAGAATGCTGGAATATTAATATAAATTTGAGCACAAGCGTAAGATGATGCCTTAAAATTTATTGACAAAGACTGGATGAAATGACAAATTTAAGAGATTTTTAGAAAAAATAACCAAACTACTGTATCTGGACTGAATTTCATTTACAACAGTAGTTTCCACAAGTCCACAAGGGCTGAAGCCCATATTATCAAAAAACAACCTGGAGACAGTGATTCACGCATTCATTACATCTAGGCTTGATTACTGCAATTCACTTCTGTTTGGCGTCAGTCAAGCCACCATTGCACGATTACAACTGGTTCAGAACGCAGCTGCCCGATTTTTAACCAGCACACGCAAAAGAGAGCACATTACACCAGTCTTGGCCTCCCTTCACTGGCTACCGGTTCATCTTCGAATCCAATTCAAAATTCTCATGTATGTCTACAAATCGCTGAACAGTCTCGCCCCCGCCTATCTCTCAGATCTGATACACCCATATGTCCCTCCACGTGCTTTGAGGTCAGAGGATCAGGTACTCTTAATAGTTCCAGAAACTCGCCTTAAGCGCAGGGGTGACAGGGCGTTCTCTGTAGCAGGCCCAAGACTCTGGAACGAGTTACCGCTGCTCATCAAACAGGCCCCCTCCCTCTCGGTTTTCAAATCCCGGTTAAAAACTCACTACTACTCCATTGCTTTCAATGCCAGCTGATTTGTATTGGATCGTTTTATTTATGATCTGCAATGTTTTTATGTTTTTCGTGTTGTACTTCATTGTCTGTGTTGCCTGTTGCGTGTTTGTTTGTCCAGCACTTTGTGTGGACTTGTTCCTGTTTAAAGTGCTTTATAAATAAAATGGTATGGTATGGTAAGTCCTTATCTTTTTGTAGCCAACTTGTTATTGTTCGTCTTTTCTGACTCTATGGGCTGTTAGTTCAGATAAGAGCAGTGACTGAACAACTAAAGAAAAACAGAAGACGGTCAGAAGGAAGCTGTATATGCTGCAACATAATGAATCTTTGTTGAAACATGCATTATTTAGACTTAACTTTTACAAACTCTCTCCTAAAATGCTTCTAAAACCACCTGTTTTTCATTCACCGTACTCTGCACTGCCAAATACCAAATGATAGGCGCTACGCATTCTACCGACCCAAAAATGGCTCTACAGTTAAATAACAAAAGAAATTTTAGTTTATTTATTCATTCATTTGATAATAAAATACAAAAACAATTAACATATATACAATAAGAAGAAAAAAATATATAAAATGAAAGGCAGCAGATGAAGAAAAAAATCTTATTTTATCTGCCCCTTATTCTCTAATAAACAATTCATACAACCAATTTCTTTAAATACCAAACAAAAATGAACAACTCATTTAACTTCCTTTATCTCATACAATTTCTGAATTTAAACTCCATTTAGATATATGTTTTTAACAATTTAACCTTAATCATTCTTTTAAATACAACCATTGATTTAGCTTCTTTAACATCTGTCTCCAAGTCATTCCATAACCCAACTCCCTGAATTATGGTTGACCTTCCCTTCAAACTACTTCTATACAGTACTGAGGTTTCAAAAAACACATCTGTCCCCTTAAGATTATAACAACTCAGTCTTTTGACAAAATACATCTGAATATTTGAAGGCAGTGTATTATTCTGTGCTCTGTACATAACTAACAAAATATTATAATCCATCAAATCATAGAACTTCCACAATTTCCTTTGATAAAATAATATACTTGATGGATGATAGTAATGCTTTCTAGTGATAATTCTAACAACTCTTTTCTGTAAAACGAAAATAGGTTTTGTAATTGATTTACATGTCTTTCCCCAAACGCTAACACAATAAATTAAATGTGGAACAATAATTGTATTGTACAACAAATACAATGCCTATCATATAGAATACATTGAAGCCACCAGATGGTTGGTGTTTTTACCCAATGAATAATCTGCATAATTGATAAATGCACCAAAGTTGTTAAACAGTTTCTGCAAACTGAGCTACAAAACCTGTCACATAGATACCAGACAAACTACACACCTAAGAATCTGGACTTTAATGTACTGTAATAATGGGCCCAGTTGGCACATTCACGCAGAGCTCTGACTCCTGCCAGCGTCCAGGGCGAGGAACAAGTGGTGCACGTGCTAATGAAACGCTAACAAGCCGAGATGAGGCTCGGAGCTGCGCTGGCCTGCTGCCAACACGCCATGTTGGCTGAAGTCACCTCCAGTTCAGCTGCCACAAAGGCTAATAAAAACAAAAGGTGCCAAACATCTCGCACACCAAGTTACTGGATGATTATCACAAACTGTGGAGGTTTATAGGTTAGAAATATTTAGTCTCTTCCTTTCATTTCCAAAACAACTTCCTCCGAATTACTCATGGCACATAGAAAAGATGTGTGGAGCAGCAGCTGCATGAACGCTCACATCATGCTCACAATCTCACGCTTAAAACAATTCAATTAAATTAAAAAAGCAAGCGTGGACAATTAAACAGCACAAGCTCACATCTAGTCAAAGTTCTTGTGCACCAGCAGAGCTTTCCATTTCTTTTGTGACTGCCTGAAATTAATCAACCAGAGGGAACATGACTCAGCGCTTGCCCTAAATCATAGAAGCAACAACAAATAAATAAAACACAAAAGAAAATGTTAGCTTATAAGCTTATCTAAATGTCAACGTATTTCTGGAAAGAAAGCACAGAACGTGAGTCAACTAGAAATTGGAAATAATATCTGAAGCCCCTCAGTCCAGTTCCTCTTATTGTTTGGATCATTTAAATAAGATGTAATTTATTGACAGCATGACAGATTTAATGCAGACTGAACACAGAAAAGAAAGAAAAAAAAATCACCCAGACTAAACTACGTCTCCTGCACAAGAGCGAGGACAACGCTGAAGATGTGCCAGCTTATACAGTGCACACACACACTCCATTAGAGATGAGTCACCGCTGCACAGCAGGAGGAGGGAGGGATGGAGTTACCATGGCAACCCATCTATGTCAATCCCACTGCCAGCTTCCAGATTGGAAAAGCCCAACAACATCCTCGCTGCATAATGTTCTCCCTCTGATCAGTCGCTGCTGAAGGGTTGGCGAGTTCATACGATCGTGTTAAGGAGGGTGTGTGCATGTGTGTGTGTGTTGTGCACTCACTGTGGCATGAGAGATGGTGAGGATCCCTCCCTTCACTGAGCACTGTCTCCTCTGCCACACCTTCCTCAGCCTGTGGGAGGACGCCCCACACATTAGCAAGAAGTTGTCGTGTCATATCTTCTTTGTCTGCCTTATACATTTTAATGTTTCATGCATTAGAATTTTTTTTTTTAAAGAGATGCGCCGATTACACTTCTTAGGCCGACCTTTGCAAAGATCCGACCTGCCAGTTTTGATTTAATATGCACAGTTGCTGGAGCAAATTAGCCTCTTGATGGTGGGTTTAGCGATGGGGGGGAAATAATGTGAATTTTAAGAAGTTAGCTATAAATCTTTCACAAAGCAGAAAGAATAATATAACTTTTGGGCGCGGTCACCAGTCAAGCCTGTCAAACATAATTCCAGTCGTTTGCAGAGGAAAATGTGCATTCCTAACTTTAAAAACAATATTTTTCATAACGCCTGTGTTTGTGGCTTACCCATCACTCTTTTTCAGAAGGTAGCCTTTCTTCTCACTTCCAAACTCTTTGTTTCCTTGCAGCTGGTGCATGCTGTAGCCACCCTGCTTACTCTGCGAGTCCTGAGAGAAGTCACACAACACAGTCGCACAAAATTTAACAATAAAACACATTTGTTGTACAACGAGCTCCATAAAAACATGCAACTGCTCACATATTCACTCTAAAATTGTATTTTAACACCAAGGTCAAGGGGTGCTTGTAAAGAGTTAAAAATACAAAAAAAGAGTGCTAACAGGAAAAACAATGCGACACACAGGGCATGCTCTGCAACACCCTAACACGATCAAAGCAGTCTACTTGTGAACCACAGCATGCTCAACATGCAGCCTCACTTACTCTTCTAGACTTGATTCCAGACAAGCAGAAGGCAAAAAGGAGGAGATAGAGAGGAGGTGTGTGAAAGATCTGGCTCGGGTGCACATAGTGGGTGTGAAAAACGTGTTACTGACCATGTGTCAAATAAAATACAACGTGCTAACTTTCCAGAAGTTACAAAAAGTGTCAACTTCATGCAAGTGGACTGAGTAAAGGCAGCGTGGAAACAGCCCAGGCTGTTAAATAGATCTAGTTTTGATTTTAAAGTGAGTGTGAAGACCGGGGAGTGAGTGGCTTTCCACTGAGCAGCCAGTGAGGCACAACACTGGTCACCAGCAAAGCCTACTACACACTGGCTACCAGCATGGTACAGCACTGGGCACTCGCTTTGTGCTGCAGGAGACAAGCTCCAACGTGGTAGTGGCCAGAGTGAGAGGAAGCGTGCGGTGCAAAGTCAGAGCTGTTGTGGCTGTTTCTCGGCCTATGTTTAAGTTTAATTTGGCCTCATGTGACGTGCATACCTCCTTCTGGTCCAGCTGGAGGGAGGACTTGATCAAATCTCGCAAAGCAGTCAGCTGCTTTTTCTCCTCGTCCTGAGTTTGTTTAATCTGTGCAGAGAAAATGCAACAAATGAATTTTTTTTTTTTTGCAAAAAAGGTTTCCCAAAGGATTGTGTAGCATATTTGTAGGTTTAACAATACACTGCATCTATTACGTGATCAGTGTAATTGATTGGAGACCCACAAGGTTAATGGTATGGATTATCAGAAGACTAGACTCCGACTCGTGAAGGAGCAGACAGAGACTGAGGGGTTTGTAGTTTTGTCAGTGTCATATATTTACAGGTGCTGGTCATAAAAATAGATTATGTATCATGAAAAAGTTGATTTATTTCAGTAATTCCATTCAAAAAGTTGTAGTATTAGGGAAGGGTCAGTTTTAATACTGACCTCTTTACCTTAATTTACTTATTCAGATTGAATAGTAATTTCACGGATTCTTTTCTTTTTCAGTTTACCCAATATTTCTGTGATCTTTATGATGGATAAATAAACAGAGCTATAGAGTGACAATGGACATTGACTTAGTTTGGTATGCCAGGCGACACTACCATTTATTTAAAATAAATCAACTAAAATCAACACCATTACACTTGATTGACATGATTTCACTTTCTTTCAATTTAATACGTCAGCACACTTAAATTCAACACAACAGACTTCAATACTGGATGTTAACATATTTAGTCTGTGGGCTCTTTAGCTTAAAATAGTTTCCAGCTTAGAATTGAGGGAAAAGAGAGGAGGAAAGATTTAAGAAGAATTGGGAGGTTAAGAGAGGAAGTTTATCTTGCATTTATGAAACCAGATGACACTCTTCCGTACGCGTCCAGCTAAGATATCATCACACCTCCAGCAAGCAAACAGCGGCTCCTTTACCTTAAGACGTCCGCCTCGGTTCTGGTAAAGAGCTGTGATCAGCTTTGGACTGACGAGTCGTCGGTCCCGCAAGTCCAAGCTGGACTCCACACGTGTTTACCTTGTCGGTGTCGGTGATACTCGCTTTCGTCGGCAGAAGCCGTGGCAGTCGTGGCTTTTTGGCTCAAGATAATTTATTCCAGGAAGGAATAACAAAGTTTGAGCTTACGCTCATTCGAAGTGGACTCATAACAGCCTGTTATCAGTCCTTAGCTGAAGACGAAGGTCGTTAGCTCTTGACCAAACGTACCCCAGCTCTTTGGGAAAGGTTCACATCTCTTTGAAGTTCCCCCAAACTCTGAAGCGTTTCCGCAAAAGTTAGAACTTAAAAGAGAATTAGAGAGGAGAGAAACTTGTCTCTTTTTCATTGGTCCACTTGTTATCACTATTCAAGGTGAAATTCAGCGCAGAGAAGGAAATTGTTTAGGAAAAGTATCTGAGTGAGAGACTTTCAGACGCTAGATGAGAGTTTTAGCTTAAACTCGACAAAAACAATTTCAGTGTAAGTCAGTTTGACATTTTAGCTGAACTTTGACACCTTTTCACTTGCAGAAATGACACATTGATGTTTCACATTTAAAGAATAACAGCATATAACATATATCATGAAAATGACAAAAGTTATCCTTTTGATTACATTAGAATAAAATCAAAGATAGAAATAGTCTCTTTTGATGACTATATTCTCAGATTACAACTAATGGAATGATTTTGTGGTAAATGTCTTGCTTTACTGAGAGGTCAGTAAAGGTCATCACTGGACAGTTCAAAAACCTTAGTTTGACCCTGGGTAGGTCCACTACAAAGTGAAACTTGTATATTATATTCATTCGTTACACACAAACTGATATATTTCAGATGTTTGTTTATTTTAATGTTGATGACTTACGAGCGAGTTCCGTTCCTGCGAGGCTCTCGTAAGACGAAAATTTGTACGTCGGAACACGAAACACGTGTTCTCGTAAGTCCGGATTTTCGGTCGTAAGTCGGAAAATTTATGCTAGCGCTACTACGAACACTCGTTTTTCATCACAAATGTTCATACTAGTTCATAAACATGCTCAGAAACTTGTTTCCAAATGGTTAGCTAACACACTTTCATCTAAAAACACATAAAAGTGCTGTATTTTCTGTATGTTCTTTACAAATTTACTGCTCGTTCGCCAGCTCGTAAGTCCGGAACCTCGTAGGTAAGAGCGCTCGTAAGTCGGGGACTACCTGTAATGAAAACCACAAATTCAGTATCTCAGAAAATTAGAAGATTACTTAAGACAAATTAAAAAAAAGGATTTTTAGAAATGTTGGCAAACTGAAAAGTATGAACATGAAAAGTACGAGCATGTACAGCATCAATACTTGGGCTCATTTTGCTTGGATTACTGCAACAATGCAGCGTGGCATGGAGTCGATCAGTCTGTGGCTCTGCTCAGGTGTTATGAGAGCCCAGGTTGCTCTGATAGTGACCTTCAGCTCTTCTGAACTGTTGGGTCTGGTCTATCACATCTTCTTCTTCACAACACTCCATAGATTTTCTCTGGGGTTAAGGTCAGGTGAGTTTGCTGGCCAATTAAGAACAGGGATACCATGGTTCTTAAACCAGGTACTGACAGCTTTGACACTATGTGCAGGTGCCAAGTCCTGTTGGAAAATGAAATCTGCATCTCCATAAAGTTGGTCAGCAGCAGGAAGCATGAAGTGCTCTAAAACTTCCTGGTGCACGGCTGTGTTGACCTTGGACCTCAGAAAACACAGTGGACCAACACCAGCAGATGACATGACACCCCCAAACCATCACTGGCTGTGGAAACTTGACACTGGACCTCAAGCAACGTGGATTCTGTGCCTCTCCTCTCTTCCTCCAGACTCTGGGACCTTGATTTTCATTCATTCATTCATTCAACCTTTATTTATACAGGCTAGCCTCGTTGAGTCACGGGAACTCATTTACAAGAGGGACCTGTCTCACTCACACCAAACAACCATCCACTCTCACACTCACACCTAGGGTCAATTTAGAGTCACCAATCAGCCTAACAAGCATGTTTTTTGGTCTGTGGGAGGAAACCGGAGTACCCGGAGGAAACACACGCATATCCAAAGGAAATGCAAAATTTACTTTCATCAGAGAACATAACTTGGGACCACTCAGCAACATTCCAGTACTTTTTGTCTTTAGCCCAGGTGAGATGCTTATGACACTGTCTCTTGTTCAAGAGTGGCTTGACATAAGGAATGCAACAGCTGAAACCCATGACTTGCATACGTCTGTGCGTGGTGGTTCTTGAAACACTGACTCCAGCTGTAGTCCACTCTTTGGGAATCTCCCCCACATTTTGGAATGGGTTTTGTTTCACCACCTCTCCAGGGTGGAGTTATCTATTGCTTGTACACTTTTTTCTACCACATCTTTTCCTTCCCTTCACCTGGATCAATGTGTTTGGACACAGAGCTCTGTGAACAGCCAGCCTCTTTAGCAATGACCTTTTGTGTCTTGCCCTCTTTGTGCAAGGTGTCAATGGTCGTGTTTTGGACAAATGTCAAGTCAATAGTCTTCCCCATGATTGTCTAGCGTACAGAACTAGACTGAGACCATTTAAAGGCCTTTGCAGGTATTTTGAGTTAATTAACTGATTAGAGTGTGGCACCAGGTGTTTTTAATATTGAAGCTTTTCAAAATATTCTAATTTTCTGAGATACTGAATTTGGGGTTTTCATTAGTTGTCAGTTACAATCATCAAAATTAAAAGAAATAAACATTTGAAATATATCAGTACAGTATTGTGTGTAATGAATGAATATAATATCCAAGTTTCACTTTTTGAATAGAATTACTGAAATAAATAAACCTTTTCCAGATATTCTAATTTTATGGCCTGCACCTGTCCAGTGCATTTATTATTTGCAACAATATACTGTACCCTGTATTTACAATAAACAGTGAAATTTTATCTGAATGACCATTCATCACCGTTCTCGCGAGATTATCTACTCATTTCATTAGACGTATTGTGAGATCTTAAACTGTGGAAACCAATGCAGAGGCAGAACGGACCAAGAGGAGATGGGGACATAAACTTAGGATTTAACAACTGGGTTACAATTGCATAATTCAACACAATAACAACCAAAGCAAATGTAAAGACAAAGATGAGGTGTGAAATTAAAGCGACTACCTGAAAATGAGAACTTTATGAAAGTGTACACTGACGCAGGGTTAGGAGTAAAAAAAAAATCAGACCATATTGAGGAGAAAAAAATAAATGAGAAAAGGTACTTACATTGTAGAGGTCAGCTGCCAGCTTCTCAATGTACTGCTTCAGCTTATCTGCTGTCTTCAAGCCATCATGGAAGAAACTGAGGAAAAAGACACATGTGAACTACAACATTCAAACACAGATCAGCCATTTACAGGAAGTGTCACATGTGCTGCAGTGCGATCCTGTTGGCCTTTCTCAAGGTCAACCACACAAAAAGAAACGGGACTGGTTTATGTTTGATGCACAGCTCAGCTCGACTTTGGTACCTTTGGCTTTTGGGAATGAATTCAGATCTGGCCAGCCCTATGGCCAATTTGCAGAGGTGCTTAGCACATCCCAAAATCCATTATAGATCTGTCAGCAATACACACCTCAATGAAGCTCTACAGCAGCAAATCACTGCTAATAGCCTCCTACTCCTCTCTCCCTCCCTCTGTCTTCTTGGAACGAACATCTCCCTTCCTCTTCTCATTACTTTCTCGGCTGCATCGTGTTCGGCTCGTTTTCTTTCAATCACTTCATTGATGATCCCATATCTCTCAGATGAACCCATAACTCTCCTCCCACTCTACCTAGCTCTGCTCGTCAAGCTCTGCTTAAGTGTCAAAATTTACAGTTTAAGTTGTTTTTTTTTGACAGACGAGGGTTCGTCCTTGATATTATGCACATTTAACAATAAAAACCACTTTCAGTACCCTTTGTCACTTTTGTTGTACATGCTAAGGAACATATTACAACAACAATACAGGACTGAATCAGGTCGTAACCTCTACTACGTGTAAGATTTTAGTGGGATAAGAAGTGCCACGATGTGTTAGCATTCCCCAGAGCATTTACCGTAGCATGTTGTTAGCGGTTAGCTACCATAAACAGATACTACGGTATTTAGATAAATAGCTCATAAACCACTCGGTGGATATTTTTTTTAGCTTACACAGTGTAATTATATGGGTTTTCATTTACAAACTGTTGACCTGTATAAGACATTTGAGATAAAGTTCGATTTATTTATCATTTATTTTCGTAGCGCACGCGACCGTTTGGAAGACGTCAAACCGAAACAATTTAAATCCAGCAGATTTGACCATTTTGTGAATTGATTAAGGAACGGTTAAGCTCAGGAACCCTTGTGCTATAATGTCAGCTATAATTTTTAGCAAACAATTGTTTTTACCGTGTTAATCTTGTAAAGTCCTTCCGTGCTCGCTCCTGTGGCCGCCATTTTCAGCAGGGCAAATGAGGCGCTGACGCGTCGCGTAGCAGTGACGCATAATAGATGCGACTTATAGGGCGAAGCGACATATTTATGAATTTTTCCAATTATTGCCAATACAGTAATTGGACAAAGCGACTTGTACGGCGAAGCGACTAATACGGCGAAAAGTACGGTATGTGTGGAATAAATATAAATAAATGGTGTGTTCAGGAGCACTCTGAACAGCAGAAAGCAACAGTTCATGGAAATTATTGATGCTGTTACATTTGGTTTAGCCAAGGTTTTGAAGCCTTTTCTAAACGGTGTTTATGTGCAGAAGGTCATATAAATAAATAAATAAATAAATAAATGAATAAATAAAATATCCCTCTTTTGATAGCATTAGGATGATGGGGGGGACATAATTTTATCTCCAGTTTATTTTTTAAGTTTGCAAACTTACAAAGCAACAAATTGTCTCTAGTGCAATGGGTTCACTTTTAATTAAAACTAGACTTTTAAACCATAAAACAAACTTACTTAATGAGAATAACTGCTGGAAGTCCGGCCTAACTGTGGCCTTCTGAGCAATCTAGTTGAATAGCCCTGCTCTAGTTTATTTTAAAGGGAAAAAAAACATGTTAACTAAAATCCCTGAAAAAAATGTTACATAAAAGTTAAGAATTAATTTGTGAGTCACCGAGTTAGATACGTTTTTGATGCCCATGTAAAACATGACTTAGTACTTGGTGAACTTGGTGAGCATAGCAATAAGCCATTTTTTTGTGGTTGGTCACCAGGTCTGCACTTGTTTCAGGGTGGATTTTGGTCCACTCCTCTTTACAGAAACTCTCAAAATCCTTTAGATTTCTTGGCTGATGCTTGTTAACTCGAAACTCCGCTTCCTTCACAGATCTTGACTGAGGACTGGAAAGTGACTAGGCCACTCCATGATCTTAAGTCTTATGCGTCTTTAATGGCTCATTTGTTGACTTCGTTATCGTCATGCTAGAAGACCCATCGACAGCGCGTGCATGAATCTGGCTGAGAAAAGGTTCTTTTTCAAATTTTCACTGCCATCAGGTCATCAACAAGTTTCTCCTGTGTAGTTGGGGGCTGATCTCACATCTTTCTCGTGATCATCCATACCCCACTAGGCAAGAACATGCATGGAGCTCCAGGCGACGATAGTCAGACGTTTTTCTGATAATCCTGCAGCCCATTCCAGCCTCGTACTGAATACCATGTCGTCTCAGACATCCTTTGACAGGCTTTTCATCTTGCTAACAGTAGTGGAGACAATTGGGATGGAAGAAACAGATTCTGTGTACAGGTGGGCTTTATACACATTAGTTGACCTTAGGAATGTCTGACTGTAATCAGTGTGCTACAGCGGGATTAAAATGAAATTACCACAAAAATTAGACTTTTCATGTCATTATAAACAAGCTTGTCAGATCAGAATGGGATTAATTTTTGCAGTTTGTGTAAAAGCTGCTTCCTGGAAGCTTCAAAAATAAAACATTCAGTGCATTTTTTGTTATATTATTACCGGTATACATAACATTACAGTGCCACAGATTTCCTGGAAATGTTATACATTTTTAAGGCTATACCACTCATTTTGAGCAAAAAGCAGCAAATATTTCTCAAAAGCAACCAAGGAAGTGAGGAAACGCACACACTTTTAAGTTCCCAGATGATTAATAGTCAACTCACGTTCCATCTCAATGCACAAAAGCCAGTTTAACTACGATAATTCGAAGCTACGTTACAATAATCACGCTTGATCAACACCAGTAATGGCAAACACGTGATAATGTTTTGCATCTGCAAGTTTTGTAATTGAGAACACAAATTTGATTTCTTCTCGAGCTTTGAGCAGTTGCACACTTTCCTCAGCTCTCCATCCGGCGCCCTAATGTTTCTAATCCATCATAGCTGCAGCCTTTCTATCCGTCAAGACCCAGGATGAAGAGATTAGCGGGGAAGTGTATTGTTTTGTCCCAGTGTTGTGACAGGACGTAGCAACGCTGGAAGAAAATCTGTCATTCTGTCACAGCTGCGGTTCTGGCGAGGGGAGCACCCGCTTTATTTACCCACCAAACCCTGTCTTTATGATGACCTGTGCAGATTTATGAGAGCTGTGCAACCGAGCAACTCAAGATCTGTGAATCATACG
This sequence comes from Garcialebias charrua, assembly GCA_038048925.1. Taxonomy (NCBI): domain Eukaryota; kingdom Metazoa; phylum Chordata; class Actinopteri; order Cyprinodontiformes; family Rivulidae; genus Garcialebias; species Garcialebias charrua. The sequence goes on along the minus strand of JBBPBX010009063.1, from coordinate 176 downwards.
GGACAAAATTGACATCAAACTGCTGCAAAGGAGGGGAGAGGCAGCACTTTTCTTTCTATGGCACGTTGTGAAACGTTTCTTCGTGAGTTCGCGGCAAAGCAGTGTTGCACATTTGGGTTAGGGAGATTATGGTGGTACTTACTTGCACTGTGCGTGGTAATACTTAATCAGGTTCT